>CATKHJ011195291.1:0-10899 GCA_949750685.1 Vernicia montana | reverse complement strand
TACAGTGCCACGCCAATGAAACACAATATAGTGCTGCAAAATGGCATTCCAACCTAAAAAATAGTGTGGGTTGGAGATGCTCTTAGCTCTTTATAAGTGCAGTGGTGTCTGGCCAGGGTTGATTTGATGATTGATTGTTAGCCTTTGGTGGCCTATGAGAGTTACTCTCCCAACTGGAGCGACCAGGTTGCCCTGCAATACTGTTAATAGAGATGAGAGCTTGTTTTGACTTGGACACTGGAAAAGTTAGTGATTCCACAAAAAAGAAAAGAAAGATTCGCACATTAGTGCAAGATTGATGAATTAGATTAAATAATGAAATAATTGTGGGAAGTGGGAAGTGGGATATGAGTAGGTTCAGTGAATTCATCCATAATTGTTCCTTTCTTTAAGCACTTTTTGTGTTGGCACTTGGCAGCACATTGTTAGTGTTGTCACCGCATACGACAACACTTCATATCTCCTAATCTCTTTTAATCAAAGTTTCCTTCATGTAACTGATTCTATGCTTGCCAAATAACCAAAAATCATGGAAAGAAAAACGGCTTGTTCTTTTTACAGACATTTCGAGGATCATTTGACAAGAGTAAGAAACAAAGTTGGCATTAATATTTCTATCAAAGTATCAACAAAGAAGAATAGTCAGCTTGCTAAGAACAAAGTCGCATTCGAACTGCTCAAAATGCTAGTTTTATCATTATCAAATTGACAACTTGACCACAAAAATCAGAAAGATGATTCCTTTCACTCAAGTTACATGGACAGAAAAAGGGAGCAAAGTTATTTGCAACACGCAACATCATAGATGTAGCAATAAAACAAAATTTATACATCATGAGCGCACTAATAACTAAACAAAAGATGTTACAAATTTCCCAAAGTGAGAGACTTTTTTTACTGCTAACTAAGAACTTATCACTGGCTACAACAATTTGATCGCCTACAACAATACCTATCCTAAAGGACCCAAACCCAGAGTCATCCCATATTGGTGAGAAAATATATAATTATAGGAAGTATTATACAAGAAAATGACCTTCAAGTCAGATGCATCTCTCGAGTCTCTTCTACCTCCATCTTTTGTCATAAAAAAGAATTCCCTTTCTCCAGGCAATTTATCACCAAAAGTGTAAAATATGTTGCATTCCACAAAATCAACAGATACCATTATTCTCTGTCCATTGCCTGCCCATAGTGGTGGCCTCCTTCATCTGTTTCAAGCAAACAACCAATATTGGGAATCAAGGAAGGAGATAAGCTAGGATAATTTTAGATCAAAAGACTATAACCAGTCTCGAATCCAAGAATGCTCACTAACATTTGAGCATCTATAATTTCTATGTAGTTGTGAAATATTTTCTTGGTGAAAATTGAATTGACCATTTCAAAGAATAAGAAGGATAATTGTGAAGTTCAAATATCGTATCAGTATAGATAATGCACTGGGGTCAGCAAATGGTGAATGTTGTGTTGGATTTGCCAATATCTTTATTCTAGATGAGAACTTAAAGCCTAAAAAATCCAGTCTCAGCAAGATTATCCAGACTGTCCAAATATGGAGTTCAACTTTAAACTCAGAGAGATATGAGAAGTAACCTGAGAAAAGTAGGGTTCTAAGAATTATTTGGAGCTAGAAAATATTTGATTTCCTCCAGAACCATGATTATTCAGTTGCGAACTAAGTGGAATAATGTGGTATCCAAGGATGCTTGAATAGGATCCCACTAAAAATGCAATAACCAGAGATGCTTGAAAAGGATCATAATAATTAGGCAATCTTAAAATTGGTTGCAATTTGTCCAGGCAAGTTCTGAAGAATGATGCAAGATAGAATGATAAGTACCACTTTCACCATCAGAAATATCTGCAAGCCTTGAAATTGCATCAATAAGTGCTTGTTCATGCTCCTGCATTAAGAAAAAAATCCCAGTTTTTTTTATGAAAATGCTAGAATAAGTCGAGAAATCAGGAACAGACAAAGAAGCTTGCATGATTTGTTGTCTAACCTTCAACACTTTCTTTGCTTTCTCAATCTCAAGAGGATCGGGATGATTTGCACCAAAGACTCTCTCCACCTGTCCAAATTCACCAATGAATAGATGATCTTGCAAGAAAAATTACACAGTTACAGTTCTTGTTGATCAACTAACTCTCACTTACTTCCTTGATTAGAGTATCGGTGTGAAGAATTTGTATATCATCTGGCACTTTCTTTCCAATTCCATTCTGTGAAGGCAACAAATCTTTTCTGGATTGACCCTTTGTGACACCTCTACCTCTTCCTACACCTGTAACATTATCCCTGCCTACAGATCTATTCATTGCATGGCTTGATCCACCATAACCTCCTCGATGAAAGGTTCCAGGATCATCACCTTCCCATTGTATATCCTCAGGAGAGATCTGCAACAGTAACTATGAATCAGTAGAACGCAAAACATAAAAATAACTCATTTATTAGAAGAAAAGCAATAATTCTTCATCATTCTTTCAACATTGAAACTATGAAACAACTTGGAAAGTTTTCTTTATTCCCTTTCTTAAGAAGGCTTGCAAACAGCCTTTATAAATCCTGGCAATCCTTGTGTCAGCTCAGCTTCCCTCTATCCATTTTCTTATGAGGGGAAAAATATTGCTCGGATATCTGGCTACAATAATGACTCATTCATTTCATAAAATGCCCACAACCACCATACCAACAACTAATTTTAACTACTAAAATAAAACTGGATGGCAACAACAATATGCTGTTCTTAAAGCATGCACTATAAACCAACTCAAATTTCCATTCTTGTAAATCAGTTCGTAAGACATGCAGGGATTTGTGATACATTATTGAGCACCTTGATTATGCTCATTACTCTCTCTTGCCATGTTAACATAATACACTTGCCACTTTGCACATATTAATGTATTTATACTCGAGCCCAGAAAAAGAAAACAAATTTAGATTATCTGAGAAGTGCAAAAACCAAAAACATTTGGAGGTTCATTCTTAAAGCAATTTTTTTTTTAAAGAAAAAAAAAAAAGCATTGGGTTAGTGTTAAGTATTGCAATTAGGAACTGTATCCATGCAAACAATCATATGCTTCCCTATTAACACTCCAAAACAAGTTCAACCAGTATGGTTCAGAAGGCAAGAATTATACCTCCGAAAGATTAACCCATTCCCATGTCTCATCTGCTGATCCCATATCATACACCAAAGCATGTCGTCCCTAACAATAGTTGCAAAATTCAGCCACATAAGCACTTAAAAATAAAGTTTGACAAGAAGGAGAGCATCACACACCTCAACTGCGTTGTAGTCAGTTATAACAGCTTCATAAAAGTTATTGTCATCAGGCCACCTAGTCCTAACTCTCTTTCCAACTAATGATTCTGACGTAGCTCCTTCAGGAGCAGCACCAGAAGAAATCCTATTAGCTGCTTGACCCCTTCCAGAAGGACCCGAGGATGGGTATGGTATGGACTTCATTGATGAAGCACCAGGTAAACCCTGCAAAATATAAATAGAACATAAGAAACTAGACAACAAGAATGAATATTAATTTGCAAAATTTGTGTATCAATCCAAATTTCATGGCTCTTAACACACAGGTTTTTGCTTCTTGCTCTTTGATCCTGTGACGGGTCCACGTTTAGCTGATGAAGATGGCTGGTGTGAAGTAGAAACAGCTTGTGGGTGAAATGACTGAGATGGCCCACCAAAGGATTGAGAAGGTACTGATGAGGTAATCTTCTGTTTCTTGCGAGATTGAGAGACAGTAGGGCTGGGTACTGGATCATGAACCGCTTGACCTGTACCAAGCATGCCAGATTGAAGACCACCTGTCTGTCTCCACTCCCTAATGGTTTATAGTAACCCATTAAAAGAAACAATCAGATCCCAAGCTTGCAAAAACCTCATAAAAGGTCCAACTTCTTAAGTAAAATAAAAATAATGGACTCCACCATACCTTATCCTCCGTATGACATCATCTGCATTAACCTGGCCAAGAAGCTCTCTGTGCTCCTCATTTGATAATCTCAACTCCTTTCTAAGTTCTGTTATCAAACTTTCTTTCTCCTGAAGAAAATAAATTTCATGTGGCAGTCATTTAAACCTGATCAGACAAATTTAGAATTATTAGCTTCATGGAAATATGTGACAAAAAGTACCCAAGTAATGGCATCAGCTTGAGCTTTAAAGGCTCTTAGAACTGAACTGTATGCTTCTTGCTCGAGTTGGTGAATCTGGGTCTCCATATCAGTTTCACCATACATCCTAGGGTATGGCATAGAAGCTGCAACTGGTCTTCCATTCCCAGTCACACGCCCCCCTCTAGGGATTCTGCTTTGATGTGATGGGGGAAGATCATCATCAGTTCCTGAAATTGATCAGAGTGAAAAACCACATCCTTAAACCCCATGAATTCCATCTTACAACTTTAACAGAATTTACACACAAGATAAAAGCAGGTTATGTGCTGAAAACAAAAAAAAAAGTGGTGATAAAATAATCTATTCAATTATTGAAAGTGCAAAGTCCAGTGATAAACTTTCTTACAACTATGATAATTTTATGGGAGTTGATTTGCATGCAAATGATGCATGCATGTTGTCTCTCTTTAAAAAGGTTAACAACAACTCTCATATCTGTAAGATATAGGAAATTCCGAAGATAGAGTAACACGGACCCAATTTAAATGATTTCACACTGTTTAGATATCAAGTCTCAAGGTATCAAGGGATCCAAAAGCCACCATTGTATGAGATAAATCAGAGAGGTTCCCAGGGAAATTTCAAAGGGGGCAAATGAACCATCACCAACACAAATGATGAAGCATGAAAATCAACAAATGCATTTTATTGAGCATCCAAAAAAAAATTGATTCCTCAAGAATAAAAAATACAAGAACAAAGAAGAGAAAAGAGAGAATCTACAAAACTAGTTGGATAGAAACACACTCTGAAAAGAATACAAAGAATCTCCTACAAATAAACCTGCAAGAATAAAAGCTTGTTACATCCATGCTTCGGGTAGCTCTAGCACGCCTGTTTCTTCCCCCTCAAACATGAACCATTAATGTGTATCATTTGAGATATCATCTCATCTATGTCATCAAACAAAGTCCATTTCCTTCATGCTTCTTCTCATTATCATCAATACAAATAACAATATTAAAAGAATCACTTTCAAATTTGCAATAAAACCTTATTCACCCATACTAACCAAACAAACATCCTCAGTATGTGTTTAAAAGCCCATCAAGTTTAAGTATACTTGATCCAATATCCCCACAAGTCTAGAAAATAAGCAAAGATTATTCCTTGCTATCCCTTGACGCTCCATCTACTCCAACATGACCTGACTTATTTCTAGCATATTAAAGTCTAGTCACCCTGAATCAAAAGAAATTTGGCCAATATGATAGAACCAAATGCATCCTAGTTATCAAGGTGCAACTTCCATATGCTGACCCAATCGTTTATTGACAGCAAATATGTGGAACTTCTATAAATTATGAATAGCTTCATAACAATCAAACTTCATTATTTAAAAGAGTTCCACCAAAAAGAGTCCAAACTGTTCATTTCTTCAATAGATTAAGCATTGCTAAATCTCTGAATGGCTTCACTATTACACTCTTACTTTAAATAATTCCATCACGAATGTAAAAGTAAGGACCTATACTGTGTCAAATTCTGAAGTTACAGATACAATGAGTTTGAAAGTCAAAGCTCCTACCTCTCTTACAAATAGCACATAATCAATTCCATAACACCTGACTTTTAAAGATGGCAAGATCATTAATTAATTTCTAACACTTCATTTCCGCTAAATTCTATTTTACTTCTCTAATTATGCAGCATCAATTTGTTGAAGACAAATTTCTAAACCATATTATGAAGGCCAATGAATTAGGATGTTTAAAAATTAATGTCTACATGTGTACTTCCACCATTTGCAGATCAAGATTACATCTAGATTCAGCAAGGAACAAAACAAATCCAGTTGGAAACTTTAATTGTGCAAAACTGTAAATAACACAGTGCCAACACAATCGAAACTGCATGTGCATCCAATAAAAGAAATTACAAACAAAACTTCCAAGTTCAAATACAAAGGCATGTATTATCCATTGATATTTAACACGATAATAGGAATCAAAAAACTAAAGTCAAAGTCAAAATTGCTTACTCATATATGAACACACAAACACTAGTGAGGGAAGGGAGAGAGATAGAGGATGAGAAGCAGAAAAGGAGAAAAGCTCACTTATTCCAACTCCCAATTCTTGCTAAAGATTAGGTAAAAGCACATATTCAGTAGGGAGCTTTCATACTCGACTCCTAAATATATTGAAGCTCAAAATTCTATATTTTAGCATTCAAGAACCATAAAAAGCAATGAAATTACAATTCCCCATCACCAGCATCTCATTATCGTACAAAGCCTAAAGCCAAACTCAAAAAACAAACTTCAAAATCAAATTCCACAATAATCCACTCAATTTACAACTCAAAACCCTAATTTTTATTCAACCCAAAAAAAATATTCTCAAATTTATAGCTTTAATAACAATACCCACAAAAAGATAGCAATGCCAATAAACTTTAATGGAAAATTAAACCCTAATTCATCAAGAGAACCCGCTGAGAAACCAAATACAGCACACGATAAAGGAAATAAAAGGAATGAAAAAGATTCGATCTTTGAGAGTTAAACGCACCACTGCTATCATAGGGCTCGTAGTCCATAGCCAGCTTGATACCCAAAATAAGACTCCTTCAGCTCAAAAAGGGAACCACCCCAAAAACCCTAAATTTCGAAGAAGCCAATCTTGAATTCGTGACAGAGATTTTGTAGAAAGAGAGAATTTTTAGAGCTCCAAATACTCAAGTATATCAAATATGATGTCGTTTTGTCCTCTGCTCCCGTCAAATTGGCGACAATGTTTCATCAAGATAAAAGAGGTAAAAGAAAATTGGAATTTTTGTATCTCAATCAGCTCCAACAAAAACTTTGAGCTCAGAACTGGAGAGAGTGATTTGATAATTTAAAAAAAAAAAAAAAAACTGAAAAAAAAAAAAAAGGAAAAGGAGACCGGACTTGAAACCAATTTTATGAAGTGTTTTTGTTTTCGAATTTATAGTTGGGTTTGAGATCCGTTACTTTGTTGTCTTGTAATCACTCACGTGGTTGGCATCAAGTGGGGTCCATGAAGTCCAATAATTTTGGAGAAGATCCATTGGGCTTAATATTGGGTTTTTCATATAATATTTTGGGAACTAACAAATTGCTAATCTTGGGCTAAAGCAGAGTTCGTGGGCCACAATTTACTTTTCTTGCATTTTATTTAAGAGTAACAATATCCAACACGACACAATAATACGATATGAAATTAACACGAAATTAGTGGGTTTGAATTAAGAATTATCGTATTCATATCGATCAGATTATGATACAAAAATAATTATATATTGTGTAAAGAATTGACACGTTAACTCGAAAACGATACGTTTAACTCATTAATACATTTAACATAATATATTTTATGACTCTTAGAATATGTATATATAAATATTACTTTTAATTTTATCTATAATTTATATATAATTATATTTTATGTAATAATATAAATTAATAAAAATTAATTTAATAAATTTGATAATTTTTAAATATTAAAATAAAAAATTATTTAATTTAAAATTTTAATCGTATTATTCATACCGTAA
The DNA here is from genome assembly GCA_949750685.1 of Vernicia montana. Classification (NCBI taxonomy): domain Eukaryota; kingdom Viridiplantae; phylum Streptophyta; class Magnoliopsida; order Malpighiales; family Euphorbiaceae; genus Vernicia; species Vernicia montana. The sequence goes on along the minus strand of CATKHJ011195291.1, from coordinate 3,176 downwards.
CGTGTTACCTATTAATTAAGTGAATCGTATTACTAAAGAGCTTTTAGATGAGGATGAAAATAATAAAATTGATAATTTTCTCATTATGACTCATAATTAAATTAAAGGGTTATGTGTATTGAGAATATTCAAATTCAACATGTATATCGAGAAGTGTAGATTGGCTAACTCACTATGGTGTTTCTTTAGCAATAGGGATACATGTTCTAATAGAGTCTCCTTAGAAAATTTATAATCTTCTTCTATATGATATTTATGGAGTTTTTTATCCGAGAATATGTGTAGTCTAGTCTTTTTCTGTTTCTAAAAAGATTTTTTCTCTTCCTCTTATAAAAAAATAAAAAATAAAAATGAAGGGATATATCATATTGAAGTTCTAGCTAGATGAAGTAGATTTTTTATAAATTTGGTAGTTATCGATACGTCTCCCTTTATTATTTTCCCTTTTTAAAGATTGAAAAAAGACAATGAAACAAGAATTCCCTTTTCCGAAACAAATAAAGAATATGATTAGCAGGCTCGGCTCCAGTATTTTGGAGGTCTTAAATAATTTTAAAAAAATAAGACTTTCAATCTCTCACCTCTCTATATAAATATTTTTTTAATAAATTTGAAATTCAGTAAAATTAATAAATCTAAAATGTAATATAATAATTAATTATTAAATATAAATAAAATATAATCAAGATCCAATAAATTAACTCCAACTTATATATATATTTTTTGTAATAAGAGTCAATATTATTAATAATGTTTAAATGGAGAAAAACATAACATTGATATGTAACCTATTCAAGCCAATAGGTTATTTCAAGTACACTCAAGAGAAATCTAAACATTTCGATGATATGTGAAAAAATTTCAAAAATCTCAATATAATACTAACTACAGTCTATAATCATAAACTACACCTAATGTAACAAATGAAACCAAATAATACATAACTAAATCTAAAAAGAAAATGTTAATACTCTTCTCGCTTTTTAGTGTGCAAAAATTTCAATTAAATCGTTATGATTAAGTTTAATTGTCATTTTGTTTTCAATAGACAACATGGCCAAACCGTTCAATCTCTTTTGTGACATAGTTGATATATTTTTTTTCATTAAACAAAAAAAAAAAAAAATGAAAGGATGAAATAAATAAATGTAATTTTGTCCAAATAAAAAAATTAACTATATATTAACAAAATCCTTAAAAAAAATTTAAAAATATGAGGCCTTTTTATTGAGGAGGCTCCACGCAGCTGCCTAGGTGGCCTACCCTTAGAGTCAGGTGTGATTAGCTATTAATTTGAGGTCTAAATGACTAAGTTTTGCAGTGAAGAGAAGAAAGAAAAACAAGTGATAAGTGAAAACAAAGTACATTTCACTCTAACAATATTGAAATTAATTAAAAGATGGCAAAGCCGTTTAACTAAATGCTGGTCTCTCACTAATTATATTTTTCTATACATTTGGTAGCTATGAATTACATCTTTCTTTGATTATTTTATTTTTATTCATGGGAGGGCCCAATGAGCCGTAAACTATATAATAGAGGGTAGCCATCCTCTTACACTCTCCATAAATGCGAAATCTCACTTAGTATGGAGGAGCGGACTTGAATCCAAGACCTTTTCACTCCCAAGAGAGCAATGCTCTTACCACTTAAACTAGGCCTTAAGTATTTTCTTTGATTATTTTTATAGTAAGCTTAACGCTACAAAGTATTATTATTTTTTACATAAAAAGTCTATATATATATATATCTTATAGTTAAGAACTAACTTAAATTTAATAATACTAATTTAAAATGATTTGATATTTATTGTTAAAATTAACCATTAAAAATAAATGTATACTTAATTTTTTTTTTTTTTTTTGAGAAATGTATACTTAAAGTTAATAGTATTATCAAATATAATGCAGCATGTAAAGTGCTCAAATATCTCGAAAAAAAAAAAAAAAAAAAAGGTAAAATTGATATTATTAATGTATACCTCAAAATAACAAAACAGAGGCTTAACAAATCTAAAACAAAATAAAGCCTTGCACATAATTCTAAAATTAGGCTCAAACTAAAAACAGCCTAAATGAAAGAATCTGAAGGTCAAAACAATTTCATCCGGACTAGCCGAGATGCAACACTGTAAAACATTAAAATTTATATTTTTTTAATTTATCATCTCAGATAAAAGATTACGACCCTTTAAATCCTTGCCTTAAATCAAAAAATGTATGAAGCTATTTGGACTTTTGTCGATTCAGACAGTCCAAAAACCTTGTTCGGGTATCCTGCACATCAAAATAATGTTAACATAGGTTATATATTAACATTATTATGATAATTGTGATTTCAAATGTTTATAATAGTATTTGTTAGTATTTTAGGTGAATGAGCACCCATGATGAGTATATTCCAATCGGCCACTTGGCTTGGATGGTGGATCCAAGAAATTTATAATAAAGTGGGGTTTAGTTAATAATTATTTTTTTTTTTTTATAATTTGTGTGTATATGTACTTATTGGTTTAATTATTTGTATATGTACTAAGTAATGGAAGATATGGATCCGGAGTCGCAGTTTCTTGCTTCAAAACAGGAGACAGGTTACGAATGGCAACTCTTCAAGGAAAATGTAAGGCCCTCGAAGAGAGACTGTAATGTACACCTCTTGAACGACGCCCTCAAATTCCACACCCATAATCAACTCATGATACGTGTATAATTGATATGACAAATTCTTGATATATATTTAAGATGAGCTTTTCATAAATAAAAAAGTGTCTGACGTAGTGGCATGGCCACTCAACAATGCTTACTAGTTCCTGAGTTCGACTCTCATAATCCACAAATCCAAATAAATCTTTTCTTAGCAAGGCAACGTGGCACCTTCATCACAACCCGGCCAGCCAGCTGAACCGGAATCAGGTTGGCTGGATCACGGTTCATCCGACCGGTTAGGTAGAGTTATAGCGGATTTATTCCAAAATCAGGTTTCCGATTGAACCGGTTAGTCCGGTCTGAGTTTAACAATTATGGTGATTAGTACATTTTTTTTTTTTATTTTAATGTTGCCTCTTCTTTACAGTATAATTTTTCAATGGCCGACCAATTACCATAAACTATAACCCACAGTAGACAAATAGTATCTAAAATTTTTTGGATCTTTACCTAAAAACCAACCATACATGA
>CATKHJ011195243.1:0-11388 GCA_949750685.1 Vernicia montana | reverse complement strand
ATTGTTTAGAGACATATTTTGAAAAACATCACAAAATATAGTTTCATTTACCTTTAGAGACATTTATTATGATGTGGCTAACTAATAAAATTTAAGGACATTTTTGTTTCGTCACAATTTATGAAATTTCGTCACTACAACGTGGCGGAAAGGTGGATGTGGGGAGCGGGAATTGCAAGCACTTATTCGAGACAAAGTTTATAAAATGTCTCTAAAACCATCCTATTAGGGACGATTTTAGAGACGTAGCAAAATAAATCATCCCTAATTTCCTATTTTCTTGTAGTGAATATTAAAGTATTTGAACGATATTGCCAAGATTTAAAGTTTATGTTGTAATTGCAAAAACTTGTAAAGTTGGTGAATTATTTTATCAATAACCCTCATTTAAACAATGAGACATGGGACTTTTTCGGCGACTTTTTGGCGCCAAAAAGATTGGGTCTTCACCGTTGGCCAAGGAGAAAAGGAGGTGGAGCTTCGCTAGATCTTCCAATATGATTCCGTCTCACTCCAATAAGCTTGACGCTTTATTGGGTCTGTAGGATGATAATTTGGATGCGAACAAGCACGCTATAGCTGTGGCAGTGGCAATTGCAGTTGCTGTAGAGGCGGCACTCGTGGCGGCTTAAGCGGCAGCAGAGGTTGTTAGATTGACTAGTGTTGCTAGTAGTGGGGGGAGAAGTACTGTCTCAAGTCAAGACAGTGGTAGTCATCACCGGTGGGAAGAGGAGTTGGCTGCTGTAATATCCTGGACTCCGTCAGTTCCTAGTATTAACAATAATGTCATTGCAAGACAAATTGAATGGTTATTGAGATAACGAGATCAATAGGAACTCAAACGAGACTAGGTTAAATGAAAATAAAAAATTTTCATTAAATTAATTCTACTTCTGTGATTTTATGGTACATATGAACTCATAATAATATTAGGAATATGATTAATAAAATAAAGTCAATGAACTGCATTGATATCGATTATTACAAGGTACAGTGAAAAAGAAGGGTAAAACGGTCATTTTGCGAAATCTGTCGAAATGGCGGGTAAATGAAATGAACATGTGAAGATAGTGGAAGGTCCAACCATATACTTATGGCCGCCCTATTAAGTGTAGAGAATGGAAAATTTTGCTTGAAGTTGTATGGAAAAATTTGGTCAAATTGAATTAATGGAATGGACCCCACCTTTCTAATTAGTCAAAATTAACATATAATTAAGGAAATTCCTATTGGCAAAAGTATGGTCATATTTATCTAAATATAAAAGAATTATGTAAATTCAAATTTGAGTTAAATTATTAGCCATTGAATCAAAGCAAGTTAATCCCCACCATCTATTGTTAATAACTAGGATATAAATCTAGAGTTTTCTTATTTCTAACTCATTTTTCATCATCTAAACTAAAAAATTGAAGATAGCAAACTCTCCTCACCTAGACCATTCAGCCACCACTAGTCCACCATCAAGAATGCAAGAAATTCTAAGGTAAATCCTATAACCAAGCTTGATTTTCAATTATAGTATGATTAGGAGTGTGTTGGTTGCTTGGTTTGCATTCGGCCTACTTCCTACTATTTGTCCCTGATTACTAATTGTACTCAAATTGAATATTATAAAAGAGTTTATTTTTTTTTATATCAATTCTATCCTTGTAATAAATCCATTCTTAATCTAATGTTCCTCTTTGAATCACTTAGCGTACCCTAATCGATAAACCATTTTCATAGTTATGTTCCTTTAAGGAACCAATTGATCTAAATATAAATTCCATTGTTTCTTCAATTACTCATCTTTCATTGAACCTTGTATAATTAATTATTATACACTGTTAACCCAAACATCGAAATGTTTGTATACTGGATCCAAAGTGATCATACTATATAACTGAAAGCAGAAATTTTCATCTGATGTAGGGTGATACATCAGTCATGTGCACATAGTCTAAGCCTGCGGATAAGGTGAGCGTATCTGCCTCAGCTAGGAGGGGAGGTCCTAGCCGTGAGACCTGATCAGTCTTACGCTCTATACTGTTATGAGTGAGCAAGCAATAGCTACCACTCTACTGTTTACTGATATGAGTGAGCTAGCAATAGCTTCCATTCTACTGTTTACTAATATGAGTGAGCAAGGCATTAGCCACCACTCCACTGTTTACACTGGAAACACATCGCTTCCAAGACTGTGATTTCTGCTAAAATGACATTATCGAATTCCGATAGTTACTGATCATTATTATTGAATCTTGATTGTTATTGATTACTATTAATAAATCCCGACTGTCATTGAACATTGTTATTGAATCTCAACTATTATTGACCACTGATATTAAATTTCGACCGTCATTAACCATTGTATTTACTACTGACCACTGTTATTGAAACCCGACCGTCATAGACCATTGTTATTGTTATCGATTCTTGTTATTAAAAATCAATTGTTATTGATCAGCATATTGAAGCTCAACCATTATTGATCATTACCATTGAATCGTAATTGTTATTGATCATCGTTATTAGATCCCGATTGTGTCTTCTACAGTGTTATATTGAAATCTAAAAGTTACACTCCACTACTATCGATCATCTGAAAAGTTGTTTCTTCCGCACTAATACATTGAAATCCTGATTTTGAATCTCAATTGTCATTGATCATTAGAAAATTGTTCTTTCTCCACCATTTCATTGTAGTTTTAACACCAAACTATTATTGATCATTGAGAAACTATTTCTTCTATACTGTTATAATGAAAACTTAATAATTTTATTATTAAACATACACTTATATATTGTTTCTTATTTATTATAAAGTATTCACTGAGCTTCTCTCACACCTCTATAGTGTTTTATTTTAGGTTCAGTAGTGGACTCAGCAAGTGGATCTCAAGTTTCTATCTCCACTTGGGATTACTTCGCTACAAGTAAAGGTATTTTCAACTTACTGTTTGAGTCGAATCATTTAGAGCTCTATGGACTATACTGGTCTAGTATTGTAACAATTAGCTAAATTAAATTCTTTATTTATATGTTAATATGGATGTACAATGTGATATGATTAACAATGATAAAATATTGGGAGGATTTGTATTGGTTTATATGAAGTTAAGGATATAAAGGTGTGTTAATTGGAAGTGCTTCTTTAATGTAGGTTGTGAGCCTGAGGTATTGTTATAATTGCAGTTGTTATGCTGCCAAATTGAAAATTGATTATTAATGCTCACAAAAATTAATGGTATTAATTGTATTGTTATATCGAGTAATGGGGTTTTACGGGTTATTAGTGCTTTTATGGTTATCCATGCCCTAGGACCGTCACATCGTCTAAGGTGGGATGTGACAGCTGGGTCAAGATACAGTCGGCTAAATCATAGATAAGCAACGAACATGGAAGATATAATTTTCTATTTTATTGTTTTGATCTTTCCCTTTCTCATTGTCTTAAAATCTTATTCAAAAAAAAAAAAAAAAACACAAAAAAAAAAAAAAAAACCCTCCCACCAAGCCCTCCTTCTCTTCTAATTATAGGCCATCTCATCTATCACTTGATAATCTTTCATAAAAATATGGTAAAATAATCTCTCTTCAATTTGGTTCCCGGATAGTTTTGGCTGTATCATCACCAACAATTGTCCAAGAATGTTTGACAAAAAACGATACCATTTTCACCAATCGTCCTCCTTTAACAATCTTCAAGCATGTAGACTACAACAACACCACCCTCATAACAGCTCCGTATAATGACCATTGGCATAACATACGCCGCATAAGCGCTCTTGAAGTCTCTTCGTCAAAACAAATTAATGCTTTTGTAGGCATTCAAAGGGAAGAAATCAAGATTTTCCTTGAAAAGATAAATAGTTTTAACACAAGCCATGATTTTGTTAAGGTAGAGTTGAATAAACAAGTGTTCATGGAGCTATCATTTAATACACTACTAGAAAGAATCAAATTAGCAACATATTTTTAGCGACGGAATAGAGACGAATAAGTGGACTGAAATTTTAAAATAATTAACGAAGGAATAGCGACGGGTATTAGCGATGGATTAAACCGTCACTAAGTGTGGTGCCAGGTAATGGAGCTAGTTTTAGCAACAGATTTTGTAAATTTAGCGACGGATTAGGCCATCAATAATATAATCCGTCACTATTTTTGACAAATGAAATCGAAACGCATCATTTTATTTAAAATGGATTTTTCTATCGCTAATCCTTCGTTAAACTTGCAGACATTATAAAAACCAATTCCCTTTTCCCTACCCTATCTTCAAAATCTAAATCCCTAAAATTCTAAAACCCCAAATCTCCCTCTCGACCTCTGCCTCTCAATCCCCACCTCTCTCTCAATCCCTTCCCTTCCGTTCGTTGAGCTATCTTTCTCTCTCGCCCGCCCCCCCCCCCCACCATTTCTAGTACGTTGTGCACAGCAAAAAAGAAGGAAGAAAGATCTGCGAGGTTTTTTCAGGGAAAGAAAGAAGAAGAATGAGAGGAAGGAGTAAGAAGGAGCTTCGTGTGGATCTTCAGCTGGTTCAGGTAATGGGTTCCTTCTCTATTTAAATTTCAATGTTTTCCATTTTTTTTTGTTTCTATGCTCCTTCTATGTTTTTTTTCATTTTTGTGTTTTAATTTTTTTTTGTTTATGTGTTTCTCATATTGTTGCTGTGGGATTGTTGCTTAGATTTTTTTTTAGCTTAATATATATATATATATATATATATATATATATATATATATATATATATATATATTGTAAAACCCCGAATATATGTATGAACTTTCATTCATCATATGAATGAAATTCTGTTAGCATATTATGTGCATGAATGAGTATAAGTTGAATTATGAGAATTGAAGATGAATTCCCTGAAGTAGAGCTGCAGGGCATAAGTCGCGCCTGTTATAAGGAAGTCACGACCGCGACATTGATTTTGCGTCCAATGTTGCGACCGTAATGCAGACTGCGAACCTCTCTGACTGAAATTGCAACCAGAATAAATAGTAATGAGAACAGTAACATGTCGCAACCACAATTCCCATCGGGGACAGAAAAGGGAAACAACTCTATTTAAGGAAATTAAAGCCCCAAACTTCATTTTCACGAGCCATCAGAGTTTCTAACCTCATTTTCTCTGAAAGAACACCCACCCACTCACATTTAATACCCAAAAACTTCATTGATTGCTTTAACAAAAGGATCTAGGGTTGCATTGGTCCATTCCTTCTTCCATTTCTTGAAGCATTTGTTGAAGAGGTGTGTTAGGGTTTTGATTTTCTTTTATGATTCTTCTTCCTCCTTGTTATAATCCATGCTTGGGGAGGGTATATGCTTAGAAATTATGGGTCTAGCATGTGTATAGTGATTTTAAGGGTATTAATTGATATATTCTCCATTATATGTGTTTATGTGTTAATAGCTCAACCTAGAAAAAATCATGAGGATCATGATGGTTATGGTGAATTAATGTGATTGTGGACTTTCTATAGAGAGTTGTAGCATTCTTTTGGCTAAGGTGAGTATTTAATATACTATTATGCTTATACCTAAATTCTATGAAAAATCCTATAAGCTTATGTTTACCTATATTATTCAATTCCCTTATGGAAAACCAAATGATCATGAATTATTGTGAACTGCACTTCTATTATGATTGAACTATATGTATGAAATCTAACCATTTGGTTATTCTTTATGATATATGTATATGAACCTTATGATAGAAATCCCCCAAACTGATATGAGACAAACATCAGACTTTGTACACATTATACCTACGGATAAGGTATAATATCCGAACCCTAGCTAGGAAGGGTATCAATCCTAGTCATGGAGTCTGACCCACTTCATGTAGCATGTCCGTAAGGGGACCACTGCTTAGAGTATACTTGTAAGGAAGCCTCTGCTCATCAGAAACAAAGCATGCTTGTAAGGAGGATTGTTGCTTAATTATATGAAGCATGCTTGTAAGGAAACATCTGCTTGATTTCTATATAAAAATGTATCTATGGCCATCAAACCAAATTGATATCCATTCTTTATATGAATCCATATGTTTATGTATCGTGAAACCTAACCCAAAGTTTATTCCATTGATATGATAAAATCCCAAGTTGAAAGGTATGGTAGTATATTCTTTACTCACTGCTTTATCTCATTAGTGATTTCATTTTTTCAGGAGATTAGAAGTTCAACGGTTCGATTCTTCAGGCATCCTCCTTCCTAAAGAACCAAGTGGATTAACGTAATTTCTCCTTTAATTATATGTAATTGAAGTCTATTCTAGATGCTTTATGCGTGTAAAAGAGAGATATTATTTTGGCCTTAATGGCATTATGGAATGATTACATATATGTATTAACAATTATGATATGGGATTAGAATGTTATGCTTATATGATAATGCTTATGTAAGGATTGTGATGATAAGTATGAATGGAGATTGTATGAATATGTATGTTTTAGGTTGAGATCTTGGGCATAATTTATATGTTTAGTTGTAATGATGCTGTGTGGAATGCTATGTTTATGGGTTCTACGGGTGGTTAGTGGCCTTATGCCTACCCATGCCCTAGGACCATCGCACTGCCCGAAGTGGGGTGTGACATATATATATATATATACACATATATATATAATTATAAAATTTGTTCAAAATTATAAATTTAAATTGTATAATATGAAATTAGAAATTTAAAAAATATTGATATGGTTGTTAGTTTTGAGAATGAAGATCCAATTATTTAGAGGTAAAATAATAATAAAATTAGAAATTAAATTATAGAAAAAAAATTATGAATTGATTTTTTATTTGAATTATTAAGGGTGTAAATTTATTTGAAATGAAATTGTTCAAAATTATAACGCATGAATTGTTTAATAGGAATTAATTAGAGGTAAATATTAGAATTAGAGATAAAATTAAAAGAAAATTATAGGTTAAATTATTATAAAATTAGAAATTGATTAAAATTATATGTTAAATTAATTTCTTATTATAATTATAGAATCAATTAAAATATTAATTTACTGTTATATATGTTAATTTGATAATGACTTAATTATCAAATTATTGTTGTTAGTTTGTGTGGATTTATATTTATTAAATTTGTATTAGTAATTATAATGCGTGATTGAATATTGGGTCCCGAAATGGGCTATGTGCATATTGAGACTATATAATTGTATTGAATTATGTTTTATGCAAGAGTTTTTACCGAAATGGGTAGAATCTCCCCTATAAATAGGACGTTACAGGGGAGATTCTGCAAGATTTTCGATAGAATTTATGAATAAAGTATTAATTAAATATAATTATTATTATAAGTAAAATATAAAATTAGAGATAATTACTAAATAAAATTAGTTGTTGATGAAAATTAGAAATAATAGATTTATGTAATAAAAATTGGGTTAAAATTATCAAAATTAGTAATTTTTTTTATTGTTAATTAAAAAAATAAAATAAAAATTTAAATTATTATGGTTAATTTGATAATATAATAATAATTATTATTTATAGGTAAAATTGGAATAACATTATATTTAATTAGATGTTATATCTAAGTTTCATTAATAAAAAAAAAAATCTAATTTGATTATTTTAATTAGGTTAGTATAATTATAAATTTAATTTGGTAATTAAATAAAATTAGAAATATTACTATAGTTAATATTAGAATAAAATATTTTAAAAAAAATTAATTAAATCTGATTGATTATAAAAATTTGAATAAAATTATGTATGAATAAAATTATAAATATTTAAAAATTGAATATTGAATATTGCCATACAAAATATTTGTGAATAAAATTATAAAAATTTAAAAATTGCAATACAAAATATGTATTTATGAATATATGATAATTGCGTTGTTATGTATAGGGTCGGGAAAAATTTTGAAGTTTGGTGGCTTGACTCAATTTCTATAGTAGAAATGTGTTTTTTGCAGGAATATGGACTCGTTTTACGAGGAGTTTAGGTTCAATATTTGGGAAGATGCTGTCGAAATTTCGGTAGAAATTTAGGTAGTATTAAATTATATATAATCGAAACTGAATCACTAAACTTATAAACAATCAAACTTTAATGTTTACTTAAGTCAAAAAATAATCAAATCTTTAAATCGAATATTATAATATACAAAAAAGCAATCTAAATGTCGAGGTATTAAAGAATATAAAGAATCGAAATTTTAATAGCAGAGCTAAAGTTACAAAAGTAAATTTCCTATAACTTTGAATCACATTGAATAACAAATTACAAAATCATAACTATACTTGAACTCTAAATCCACACTACAATAGGTTGTTTATTTTAGCCGTAGAAACTCGTTCAATGTCTTTCTCGCCGGATAGCGAGAATTCACTGAATTGTCCTAAGTGGACAGTTCAGAAATGGAAGTCTCGGGTTCGAATTTACAAATGAAATTAGTAGATGTAATTCATGCTTTTAATTAAATTTTGGTTTTATTTCCTTCTCATTGTTTTTCGTTTGCACATTGTAGTATCTGCTGCTTCATGTAATGACCTACACAGATTGGTTATTTGTATGAGTCAGCACATATTTCAATTTTGTGCAATCAGAGAACTGGCGGGAAATGCTGCCGAAATTTCTATAAAAGCATGTTACTACTTCATTTGTTGACCCATTAATAAAAGACATTGCATTTCTGAATGAGTAGGTTCCTACCTTAAAATTTGAATATCGAAGCTATAAGAAGTTGATAATAATATATTTAAAAATTATTCAAACATTAGTAGATGAGTTGTATATATTAAATCAACAAGATGAGACTAGATCGTCAACAGATGAAGAAAAGACTTGTACAAGGTTATTTAAATCTTGAGTTCATTGACGGTGTAAGAGAATTCATTGAGGTTACCTGTAGTCACCCTGAATTGATGGATGGGGATAGAATTAGATGTCCTTGTACGAAACGGATGTGTTAGAACCGAAGGTTCGAAGAACAACAAACAGTGAAATTGCATATGAATAAATTTGGATTTGTGCCAGATTACTATGAATGGATGTTACACGGGGATCAACCCCAGCTAAGTGGCAACTTAGAGGACAACGCATACAGTCATCCAACATTTGACTATGCTGAACCATCAAATCTATACCAGTCAATGGTATTTTATGATGCTGGTCCTTCGTTTAATCCTACTGCGATGAATGAAATGCCGAATTCGGAGGCACAACGATTTTATGATATATTGAGGGCTGCAGATGAGGACATGTATCCTAGTTGTGAGAATCATTCGCAATTATTAGTAGTTGCTTAGTTGATGCATATAAAGTCTGAGTATAATATGTCGAAAGCAAATTTTGATGAAGTGGTCCGACTTATGAAGGAGATTACACCTGAAGGTAATTTGGTGCTAGACAATTTCTATCAAACGAATAAGCTTCTGAAGGTTATGGTTTTACCGGTTGAGAAGATCCATTGCAGTAACAATGGATGCATGATTTATTAGAGAAAAGATAGTGATTTGACCAGTTGTAAGTTATGTGGACATCCACGGTACATGAGGCAACGTAGATGGAGCAAAACAATTACCCTTATAAGAAGATGTACTATTTTCTGCTGACTCCTGGAATTCAGAGGTTATATGTATCGAATGCAATAGCCAAAAAAATGCAGTGGCATGTTGAGCATCAAATTACAGAGGGTGTGATGCGTCATCCATCGGATTCTTCTGCTTGGATTCACTTTAATGACATAATCCTGATTTTACAGCTGAAAGTAGGAATGTGAGGTTAAGCCTCTCTACAGATGGGTTTCAACCATTTGGTCAATCAGGGCAGCAGTATTCTTCGTGGCCAGTTATTGTAACTCCGTACAATCTGCCACCATGGTTATGCATGAAAGATTCATACATGTTCTTAATTGTGTTAGTACCTGGTCTTAAGAATCCAAAAGACAAGTTGGATGTTTATCTGCAGCCACTAATAGCATAATTGAATCAATTATAGGATGAAGGTGTCGCCACTTATGATATCTCGACAAAACATAACTTTCAGATGCATGCTGCTCTGATGTGGACAATTAGTGATTTCTGGCATATGCAATGTTGTTGGGTTAGAGTACTGCTGGAAGGTTAGCTTGCCCATATTGCATGGATCTGACTGAAACTTTCACACTTAAAGATAGCCGTAAACAGTCATGGTTTGACAATCATCAAAAGTTTTTGCCTCCTGATCATCAATTTCGCAGAAATAGAACTGCATTTAGAAAGAATAGGGCAGTTATAGCAGAAGCTCCCCCAATACGGATCGATGTTGAAATTTTAGAACAGATAGTCTTTGGGGCTGAAAAATGTTACCGAGTTAGGTGCAGATGAAACTAACGGTCCGATATGCAAGACCTGCGAATGGAGAAAAAGGAGCATATTCTATGATTTGCCTTATTGAAAAAGCAATCTAATAAGGCATAACTTAGATGTTATGCATATTGAAAAAAAATTTGTTTGATAACAAATTCAACACAGTGATGGAAGTGGATGGGAAAACAAAAGATATGATGAAATCGAGACCGGAGTTAAATGAGTATTGCAGGTGTCCTGATTCGGGAAAAGATTCAGTAACAGGTAGATATCCAAAAGCTTGTTACAACTTGGACAAACCGTTAAAAGTAGCTTTGTGTGATTGGTTGAAGAATCTCATATTTCCTGATGTTTATGTTTCAAACATGGGAAGATGCGTCGACATGAAAAAACTGAAACTGTTTGGTATAAAAAGTCATGATTGTCATGTCTTTATGCAACGATTAATCCCCTTTGCTTTTCGTGAATTATTGCCAGCAAATGTTTGGAAAGCATTAACTGAAATGAGTATTTTCTTCAAGGATCTAACATCCACAGTTTTAACAAATAAGGATATGGCTCGACTTGAGGAAGAGATACCCATTATAATTTGTAAGCTTGAGCGAATATTTCCTCCAAGCTTCTTTGACTTAATGGAACATCTGCCGGTACACCTGCCTTATAAAGCTAGGATTGCAGGTCCAGTGCAGTATCGTTGGATGTATCCTTTTGAGAGGTACCTTCATCGACTGAAGAATAAAGTTGGGAACAAAGCAAGGGTGGAAGGTTCAATATGTAATGCCTATTTAGTTGAGGAAGCATCATTGTTTTATTCCCATTACTTTGAGGATCATGTACGAATAAGGCATTGCAAAACCTCACGGAACGATGAAGGTGTCAGTGATCAAAATACTATTTATGAAGGGAATCTATCAATATTCATGCACCCTGGCAGACCCTTTGGGAAGGGGAAATCACGGTTTTTGAATCAACAGGAATATAATGCTGCCCGAGCCTATGTTTTGTTGAATTGCAATGAAGTGCAACCTTTCATAATGTAAGGCTCATAAAAATTACCATAAATTCTTCA
>CATKHJ011194476.1:0-14025 GCA_949750685.1 Vernicia montana | reverse complement strand
ATTTTTTTATTATATTTTTTTTCAAATTAAAATATTTTATTTTTATCGTATGAATGAAAAGATTAAAGTATTTCCTCAAAATATTCCCTTTTTCTATTTGTATATTCATTTTATGTACTTGACTCACTTTTTTTTTTTTTTTCATTCACTTTTCTATTTTTATATTTATATTTATATTTTTATATCATTCAATGCTTAAAATTCAATTTTATTTTTGAAACATGTATCAATCTTATTAAGAATTAAAATTTAACTCGTTTTGTGGAAATTAAGAATCAAATTTTAACTCGTTTTGTGAAAATCAAAAATCAAATTTTAATTCGTTTTGTAGAAATTAAGAATCAAAATATGACTACATATTGCTTAAGACTTTGACTAAAAACTAAAAGCAAGAATTTATAAGTCTTTGAAACATGTATCAATTTTTGTGGAAATTAAGAACTAAAATTTAACTCATTTTTTAGAAATTAAGAATCAAATTTTAACTCGTTTTGTGGAAATTAAAAATCAAATTTTAATTCATTTTGTGAAAATTAAAAATCAAAATATGACTACGCATTGCTCAAGACTTTGACTAAAAATTAAAAGTATGAATTTATAAGTTTTTGAAACATATATCAATCTTAACATTATAAATACATATCAATTCACTTTTTTATATTTACCAATATTTCCTTTTTATATTTAATTTGAAGAATATTGAAAGAAATTCAAGTCGTTTTATTTTTGATATTTTTTTATTATATTTTTTTAAAATTAAAATATATTATTATTAACGTATGAATGAAAAAATTAAAGTATTTCCTCAAAATATTCCCTTTTTCTATTTGTATATTCATTTTATGTACTTGACTCACTTTTTTTTTTTTTTTTCTCATTCACTTTTCTATTTTTATATTTATATTCGTAATTTTACTTTCCCAGTAATATAATGATTCACACAAACCATAGGCCAAATATTTTCACTTTGGAAATCTAAAACAAATTAAGAAGGAAATTAATATTTGACATGATAATAACGGTTGTGGGAAATAATTAATGAGATTTTTACATAAATAACTCAAAAATTAAAAAAAAAAATAACTTTTTAGCCCCTAATTTTTTATTTTGCTAAAATAACCTAAACTTCTCTTTTTATTTACAAATTTAGTTTTTGTTCTTTTTTTTTCCTTATCAAAGTCATACTTTCTTCTCTTTGCCTATAATTTATTAGTTCAACTTCCTTTTAAAATTAAAAATTAATTCAATCATATTAAATTTTATTTATGAAAATTTAAAATGAATTAACTAATAACCTATATTTAGATTGAAAATTATATAATTCAAAATGAATTAATTTTCATGGACTTTTAAAATTAGCTAGGTTTTGATTTTTTTTTTTAAACAAAAAGTATATAATAACAATTTTAGAATTTAAAAAATAATATAAATTAAAAACACTAATTTTTTATTAAAAAAAAAGAAACAAATCCCAACAAAAAGTATACAATACCATAAAATTTAGTATTCTTTTAGTACAAACAATATTCAATACTGAACATTTAATTTATATAATACATTAAATAAAATTCAGTATACTTTTATAATGGATTTAATATCTACTACTGTTTATATAAGTCATGGATTTCAAACCAAATAAAAAGTCACAATATTATACATTCAATAAAAAATAGTATACTTCTCACAAATAATTAGTATTTAATACAAATTCAGTATGTTTACATAATGTAATTAGTATTTACTACTATTTATACAAGTTATGAATTTCGAAAAAATTAAAAAATCATAGTAAACAGTATATATTAAATAAAAAATAGTATACTTTTTAAAAATAATAAGAATATAATATTATTTAACATTTAATTTATAAAATACATTAAATAAAATTTAGTATACTTCCACAATATAATTAGTATCTACTACTGTTTATGCAAGTCATCGATTTTAAACAAAATAAAAAGTTACAGCAAACAGTATACAATAAACAAAAAACAATATACTTTTAGCAAATAATTAGCATATAATATTGTTTAACATTTAATTTTACTTTTCAAAAAAATTAAAAAAAAATTAATGTTAAAATTAGATAATTTTCTAAAAGGAAAATCATAAAACATTTACTGAACTAATTCAAAATCATTACAAATTCTATTAAATTAATGATCCATTACAAAATAAATCTAAGAGGTTAAAAATAAAAACTAAAAACTAAAAAAGGCTAAAAAAGTAATTAAAAAGATATAAATATGAAAAAAGAAAATTGAGAGGCTATAAATGTTAAAAATATAAAAAAATAAGACATATGACGTAAATTCCTCGTAATTAACTCGTGAAAGGTAGTGATGAGGAATAAATCTGACTCTTATTTTTAGGCCTCAAATACATAATTAGGCCCATTCTTTAAGAGAACATAAATAGACTTAAGAGACTCATAAAGAAATATCTCCGAGAATGACTTGTAGCAAGGAACGTCAAGGCTCGTCTAAGACAAGCTATCCTTTTGAAAGTGCCTCACTAAAACGCTCATTCGCTAGATCACGCCCTTTTATGAGGTGAGAACTTCAAGCCCTATTTTTGGTAGCACACCCCACACATAAGCACCACTCGATCCTTGCTCCTCACTCTAAACCAACCTCACCATGCAAGGAGCTAGGATTCCTTACATGCTCAGTCATGCCACAATGCATGGTTATCAACACTCAAAACTCAAAATACGTCAGCTATTGGCATACCAAGATAAGACAAACTTCATAATCTTGATACCCAGCCAAAGTGTGACCCTGATATGAGTCAGACAGCGCAACAATAGGAGCCTGACACCCTATAACCGTGTTTACC
Source organism: Vernicia montana (assembly GCA_949750685.1). NCBI lineage: Eukaryota > Viridiplantae > Streptophyta > Magnoliopsida > Malpighiales > Euphorbiaceae > Vernicia > Vernicia montana. Next base: position 11,187 of record CATKHJ011194476.1, on the reverse strand, counting down.
CAGTCTTGGCTAAGCACTCTGCATGCCAATGAGAATAAAACACTTGTGTACCAATCAACTCATTTTCTTGTTGGTAAACATGGTATTAGACAAACATTCTCACTTACCACTATTATTAGCTTCATTCTACAACTTCTCACATCTTTCTCTCACTAGAATATTCTCTCAAGGTAGATCATCTTCTTTCTTGAGAACTCTAAGAGTCAAGCCACTGACTTAGGCATCTGAGAGGCCTTGCCAAGTCTAGGCTTAACACTTTGATGCTAGTTCTCTTGTCTTGCAGGTCCAAGAAGTTGTCCGAGCCCCATGTCCAAACAGAGGAGATCCATCATCTCTCTTTAAAAATCTCTAAATCATCAAATGGCGTTGTTTGCGGGAAACGTTTAGCCTAATCATTGGATCTCTTTTGCATTCTATTCTTTCTCTGAGGACTGTAACATCTACGGCTCCTTTCTTTCTCATATTTTTAACAAACTTTTTTTTCTTAGACCTCAAGGTAGATCATTTTCTTCCTTGAAAACTTTAAGAATCAAGCCACTGACTTAGGCATCTGAGAGGCCTTGCTAAGTCTAGGCTTAGCACTTTTATTCTTGTTCTCTTGTCTTTCAGGTCCAAAAAGTTATCTGAAGCCCATGCCCAAACAGAGGAGATCCATCATCTCTCTTTGAAGATCTCTAAATCATCAAATGGCACTGTCTGTAGGAAACGTTTAGCCTAATCATTGGATCTCTTTTGCATTCTCTTCTTTCTCTAAGAATTGTAACATCTACAGCTCCTTTCTTTCTCATATCTTTGATAAACTCTTCTTTTTTAGACCTTAAGAAAACTCATTTAAATAAAAAAAAAAACAATGGCATTCTCCAAAAAATGCCTCAAATACACCTAATAGATCTACCTTCCTCAAGAGACCATGTCACTCTGATCATAAACACATTGAGCTCCCAAATTGTAAACTCATTCTCAATTCCCAACCTGACCCCATTTGACAACTCTATTAATGCTCAACTCCTTACCAATGTGGCTATTCAACTTAGCAACACCGCCTAAACACTACAAGCCCTACCTCGCCATCAAACCCCTTATGCCCACAATATAACCATAGCACCTAAAACCATGCCTCGTGGTGTAGCAAGGCGTCTTGGTTTTGGCAAAGAAGCCCAAGATGGGGTAAATCGAGTGGAAAGAGGAAGAGAAGGAAGCAATAAAGGGAAAAGGGTGGATTTGGGGAGTACGAGATAGGGGTTAAATAGAAGGAGCAATTTCAATAAAAGAGAGAACTTGACTAGAGGGAGTAGAAAGGAAGTTAATAAGGAACTAAAAAGGGATAACTCAATAGTAGAGTCATATCACTTTTCAAGAAAAAGAGGTAACACACATTCTCGAAAGAGTGAGGGGGCAAAAGAGGAAAGGATAATAACCATAAAGGGAGAGATGATGGAGAAGAGGAAAACAAATGGAGGTCTCGAAGATTATAAAGAGAGTTGAATGACCAACGAGGTAGTATGAGGGGGAGTGAGCATAGGGGCGGAGATAGGCATAATATAAGAGAGATGATAAAAGGGAGGAAAGGGCTTATGTTAATGAACAACCTCGGAAAGAAGGAACCAAAAGGGACAATGGCAGTCAATACGAAGCTTTGCCTGCTAGACGAACCTATAGAGAGCAATAAGCGTCTAGCGGGCATGAGCCCCATGACATTAGAGCGTAAGTGAAGAGGATTTTAGAGGAAATATAAGGAGACAAAATGAGGAAAGGAATAGATAGAAGCACGTCCTTAGCTCTCAAGTCACCTTTCATCATGGAAATTCAAGAGTATAGAATGTCGTACAAGTTCAAACCACCTACACTAAAAAAAAAATAAAGCGGAGAGCTAAGGGCATCAAATGGTGTTGTTTGTGGGAAACGTTTAGTCTAATCATTTGATCTCTTTTGCATTCTCTTCTTTCTCTAAGTACTATAACATCTACAACTCATTTCTTTCTCATATCTTTAACAAACTCTTATTTCTTAGACCTCAAGAAAGCTCATTTACATATTAAAAAAAAATAATAATAACAACGATATTCTCCAAAAAAATGCCTTAAATTCACCTAATATATTTGCCATCCTCAAGCCAAGCATCGCAGGGGGAAACTTCAACCCTAAAAGACCATGTCACTCTGATCATAAACTCCTATATTATAAACCCATTCTTAGTTCCCAACCCGACCCTAGTTGACAATTCTATTAATGTTTAACTCCTTACCAATGTGGCTATTCAACTTAGCAACACTACCTAAACACTACAAGCCCTAGCTCACCATCAAACCACTCATGCCCACAATATAACCATAGCACCTGAAGCAACTCCTCACGGCACAGTAAAGCGTCTTGCTTCTGGCAAAGAAGCCTAAAATGGGGTAAATCGGGTGGAAAGAGGGCGAGAAAGAGGCAATAAGGGAAGGGGGCGGAGTTGGGGAGTAGGATAGAGGTCAAATACAAGGAGCAATCCCAATAAAAGAGAGAACTCGATTAGAGGGAGTAGAAAGGAAGTTGATAAAGAACTAGAGGGTAAAAACTCAAGAAGAGAGTCAGATCACCCTTCGAGAAGAAGAGGTAACACACTTTCTTGAAGGAGTGAGGGAGACAAAAAAGGAAATGATAATAACCATGAAGGGAGAGATGGTGGAGAAGAGAAAATGAACAGAGGTCTCGAAGATTAGAGAGAGAGTTGAATGACCAACGAGTGAGGGGGAGTAAGCATAGGAGCAATGACAAGCATAATAATAGAGAGGATAGAAGGGAGGAAAGGGCTTATGTTGACAAACAACCTATAAGGGAAGGATCCAGAAGGGACGATGGCAGTCGATATGAAGCTCCACCTACTAAACAAACCTATATAGAGCAAAAGACGTCTAGCGAGCACAAGCCTCATAAGAGCAGAAGTGAAGAGGATTTTAGAGGAAATGGGGGGACACAAAAGAGGAAAGGAATAGATAGAAGCATGTCCTCAGCTCTTAGGTCACCTTTCATCATGGAAATTCAAGAGTATCGAATGCTGGATAAGTTTAAACCACCTACACTGAAAAAAATATAGCGAAGAGGCACGTAACTCATTCCGGATCAAAAGTTACGACTCATTATTCACTACCAATAAAAGCCCATTATTTAGCCCCTGTTTGGACTTTTGTTTATCCAAACGATCCATGAACTCAAGACTAACCTCTTTCGGCATCACTTTCTCACATGAATCTCTATTAATATCCAAAATGAGGTCCTCCATCATTTTCTTTTATTTCATGTTAAATTTTTAATTTTTTTTAACTGTCTTTTCTTGGCAGACCAATGTTATAAGCATTTCTAAAGAAAAGTTCATGCTCAATCCTAATTTAACTTATTAATTTTATTATAGGTGATTGTGTTAAAGTATTAGATGTGAAAGGGATTTAATTATTCATAAGAAAGATGAAAGGTTTATAATAAAAAGATACTCTAAATTAAAATAATTTAGTTCATTGTGTTAAAAATAAATCTAATTTATTATAAGCCCTGTTAACCCAAATTATTTAAGAATATAGTCTTTGAATACCAATGACGTTGAATACAAGTTGAAAGGCAAAGGTGCATCATGTCAAAGTCAAGAGCTACATGTGGTCAAATTTAGGTTCTTAATTTCCACAACGAATTAAATTTTGGTTCTTACTTTCCACAAAACCAATTAAACTTTGGTAATTGCTTCTTAATTTCCACAAAGGTGACTTTTGGTTCTTAATTTCCACAAAGGTATATATGGTGAGATGTGGATGTTTATATTACTAGAACAAAATTACTGAATATGAATATAAAAAATATAAAGAGTGAATAAAAAAATTAAAAAAAGTGTGCCAAGTACACAAAAATATATATATATATACAAATGGAAAAAGTAATATTTATAATATTAAAATAAAATTATGTTGATACTTGATTCAACATAATTTACACTATAAAAAATCTTTCTACCATTAAAAATAAAAAGACAAATTTCAAAAACTTAAAAGCTGAATTTTAAGTGCCAAATAATATTATATATAAGTGATAAACTTTATATTGTAAATTTATTTAAGATTTCAATCAACTATTATATTTTGTGCTACTTTAAAATTATTGTCTTATTAATTTCATAAAAGTAGTATATTTTACATAAATTCTCTCAAATTTAATGGAATTTGTGATTGAACTCTAAATTAACTAGAAAATTGACTTTCTTTCATCAAAATTAATTAATTTTTTAAATAGTTAGAATATTAAATATAAAAATTCATTTATGTAAAAAAAATTATATATTTCTCAATGATTTGAGCTACAGGTGATTTTTTTTCCAATTTTTCTAATTAGATCAAAAACTAATTTTATAACATAATTAAGACTATTTTTTTTTGAATATTAGGTCTTGGAATTCAAATTTTTGTTTTAAAATTTTTTTAAAAAATATTTATTCATTTTAATAATATAAACAAATTTTGTTTTAAACACAAAAATTATTTATACATTTCAAAATAATTAAAATGAAAGGTTATATAATTTTTAATAGTGTAATTTCTTTTGTTATTTATAATAGAAAAACATATTTTTTATTATTTAAAAAAATAATTTTTTATTTTTTAGAAAAATATTAGGAGGACAAAATTCAAAAGAATTTGAGCTTATTTAAAAGAAAAAGAAACAAAATAAGAAGAGACTATATTATATTAGTTTTATAATCACATAATATATATAAGGGTATTTTAGTCTTTTATACTTATTTAACATAAAAATTTAGTTATTTCGAATAAAAAAATTATTTTATTAATGAAAATAAATGTGAAAGATCATTAAATTCATTAATAAAAAAGAAATAATGAATTTATTAATTAAGTTAAATTTAAGTGACTAAATTAATTTAGTCTAATAAATGCAAATGATATTCACCCATGAAAACTATCCTTTAATTCCCAATAATGATCTTGTTTTACAGCAATATTCCAGAGTAGTTATAAACTTACAATCAATAATTTTCCATTAAGGCAAAGACCTAGACTTTTAACAATAAAAGCAAGAAGATTTCCACTAAAAAGAATCTAACTTACAATTTAAGTATACTAAAAATAAAGATCAAGACTTTTTAAGTTTTAACGATAAAAGCAAGAAAACTTTCACTAATAAAAATCATTCAAAGACAAATACATGAATGTTCCTATTAACAATAAAAGCAAGAAGATTTCCACTAAAAAAGAATCTAACTTACAATTAAGTATATTAAAAACAAAAATCAAGACTTTTAAGTTTTAACAATAAAAGCAAGAAGACTTTCACTTATAAGAATCGTTCAAAGACACAGACATAATTCACATGTCAATTCATGAGTGTTCAAATCAAGAGTAATAGTATACACTAGCTAATGATCTAGAGATCTTTAAAGAGAGATGATAGATCTTCTCTGTTTGGATTTGAGTTTGAGGCAACTTTTTAAATCTACAAGACGAGAGAACAAGCATCAAAGTGGCAAAGTATGAACTTGGCAAGATCTTTCCGATACCTAAGTCAATGGCTTGATTCTTAAGATTTTCAAGAAAGAAAATGATCTACATTGAAATAGTATTTTAATGAAAGAAAGAGGTGAAAAGTTGTAAAATAAAGTTAAGAATAGTGGTAGGTACAAATATTTGTCTTATACCTTATGTACTAGCAGGAAAATGAGTTGATTGGTACATAAGTGTTTCCTTCTCATTGTTGTGTAGAAGGCTTAGCCAATACAGGACGGACAAAATTCTGGGGTGTTAGGCTCCTGTTGTTGCGTCTCCTACCTCATGTCAGGATCGCTCCTTGGCTGGGTATCAAGATCAGGCGGTTTGTCCTCTCTTGATGTGCCAGTGACTGACGTATTCTGAGTTTTGAGTGTTGATAACCATGTGTAAGGGACTTTAACTCCTTGTCTAGTAAGATTGGCTTGGAGTGAGTAGCAAGGATCTCATAAAGGGACTATATCTAGCGAATGAGCGTTTTGGCGAAGTATTTTCATAATGATGGCTCATCCTAGATGAGTCTCGAGGGTCCTCACTACAAGTCATCTTTGAGTATGTTTCCTTCTGTGTCTCTGGAGTCCATTTATATTCTCTTAAAGAGTGGCTCTAATTTTATGCTTGAGGTCTAAAAATGAAAGTCAAATTTATTTATCATAAGAAGTCTCCTACTTTACTGGGACGAGGCTGAGATTATTCGCAGTAAAAGTAATACACATTCAATGTAGCTAAAACACTTATTCTAATCTTAATTTTTATGTGATATTTGATAATACAATATAATATTTAAAATTAAAATTTACAATATTTAATTTTTTTTATTTATTTATTTTTGCCAAAGAAGATAAAGGAATGCTTTAAGCCCAGTACAGTACATAGTTTAGTTTACTACAAAGGGATGGTCCAGCAATATATCACAAAGAAAAAACTGCTCATTAAAAGGGTTTTTGTTCTTGGGCATAAACATCAGGCATAAAGCCTGTTACAATACCGGCCCAATGGCTTACCAAGAGAATGATTTTACGAAGCTGCCCCTGCCTCTATTTCTCCTTTCCAGAGACTTTGAACTCTGGTGCCGATAATGGCAGGGAAAACAAGCAACCAATCGGAGAGAACAAGGAAGCTCCTGTTGGACTCACCCAAAAAAAATATGCACTGGAAAGACCTAAAGCATACCCACCCAAAAACAGATCCCTGAGCAGAGAGATGTTGACAAAGTATCACAGCCACCCATATTTTCAGCCGAAACCGAAAAAGCATTGTTATCTCCGTCAATGGTGATGAAGCTCCTCTGATGATGCAGATCTGAAACCCAGGAGTAAATCTGAACACCTCCAACACCGAATCCAGCACCATCTTCCCCCTCCCACCAACTGCTTTCTTCAAACATAACTTTAAAAGATTTGGGGTGGTGGTAGAGACGGACACCGCCGTAGGCAATCATGGCAAACCTACTACCATGAGACAAAATCAAATATAAAGCAATACAAACTAAAGACCCAGATGAACTGAGAGACCAAACAAAGAAACCAAGAATTATTAACATAACAAAGAAATTAAACAAAGAGAAGGAAATAAAAGGAATTAAAATCAGGTGTTCCTTATGGTGGCCATAAACATCAGAAAGGAAACCCAACTGAAACCCTAGAACACACAAGCAGATGACTTAAAGAAAAAACAGAGAGAAAAGAGTTACAATATCAACTTTAATTATTTTAATTTATCTGATAACACTAATTTAAAAGGTTTCAATTAATTTAAAAATAATTTAGAAGATTGAATAGTAACTCAAATTATATATTGCGAGGAAATTTTCCCTCGATCAACCATCCAAGAACATTTGGTCAGGTAATCCCGCATGAGATTAGATGGGTTTTCGTACCATGGTCTAAACATATTTTCCAAATGTGAAAGCTTTGAAATTTATATGAAAGGATCTCAATGCACCTTTTTTATGTTTTTTAACATCAATAACACTTTTAAAAGGGATATACAGGATTTGTATAGTTTAGACCCTTAAAAATTAGATTTTTAATTAGTAGTTTATTAGTCTAATAATGGATATCATTAGCCCTCTTTTCTTTATTATTTTTTTTTAGATGAAATAAAATCTCTTTATTTTTAATTTATTATTTGATTTTAATTTTGTTTCTTGAATTAGATTTCTAACGCATCTTCTATCTTTATTATTATATTATTATTTTAAAATTAATTGAATAATATATTAAATATGTTCATATTTTGAGTCAAAGAGCATTAGACTTTGTTGTACTATTATGTCACGTGTTAACCCATTAATAACACACTTAACACAAAAATTAACTTGAGACATTTAATTAATTCAGAAATTATCTTTTTCAAACCCGGTCCGGTCTTAGAATTAATGAAGATAGAGAATTACGGGTTAGAGGTCGAACCGGGATCGAACTAAAATTTTAAATAAATTAATATATTTATTATTTATATGTTAAAAAAATATATTATACATATAATTAAAATTAATAAACGTTATTAGAATAAGTAATGAACATTATTTAAAAGAAATATGAATTTGAGACAATTACTTAGAAGAAATTATGATAAATTAACTCATTAAGTGACCATTTTGAGATCCAAATTTAGATAAGTTCCACTACTCGGTAGTAGGAAGTCTACTTGGATTTGTATTCTTCTACATAAGAAATATGAATTTGAATATTCATATACTCAAAATGGTGAATGGTAGAATGATAATTTGAAATTTAAAGTAAACTCTACACTAAGAAAAGTGAGGGATGAGTGAGTTATTCCACATTTGAAAAATATAAAGTTAGAATGATGTATATATTCAAAAGTTCATCCTTTCAAAGTTAAGAAAGTAGCCAAGAATGCTCTCTTTTGCGCCCGCAGAGAGTGCAAATCCACGGTATTAGGCTTAGATTCAACGTGTGAGCGCGCGATTTGCGTACACGAATGTCGGACCAAAATAGGCTGGCATGTGCCTACTTGGATTTTGTAATTTTTTATTTAGTCCAATCATAAATTTTAATTTTTTTTAGTCCAATTTTTTTTTTAATATCCAAACACACAAAAAAAAAAAAAAAATCAAAAAACCCATGAAAAAACTGGCCGGTCCGACCAGGTCATCGGTTACCCAGCCTGACCTTTGGTTCTCAATTTTTCTAGTCGGACCGGCCGGTCCGATCCGGTTCTTACAACATTGCTTTATAGTGTTGAGCCAATCCAAAAAAATTGACTTAAACTATAAATAATCTTACATTGTTTTTAGCTTTTGAGCGAAGAAGATGGATATATTCTTGTTAAATGATACTCTCACTGTTTTAGATTAATAGACTTTTTAAATTATTTGACGTCTTAAGAGTTCAATATAATTTTTATTAGTTTTTTTTTTTATTTTATTCTCATCATCAATTTTTTTTTCTCTTACTTTCACTCTATTAGATGTGTTCATAACTCTCCCAATTCGAACCAATCTGCATCAATCCATAATCAAACTGTAGTTTGATAAGTGTCGTGGATTAGGTCGGTTTGTATTTTTTTTTTAAACTACACTTTGTGGATTGAGTTAAATTCTTTATTTTTTAATTCACAAACCGACCCGCAACCCGCACATTCCACTCTTTTATATATATTTAATTTTAATTGATAATTATACTGGACTTTTTTTTTTTTGTTAGTCATCTATATTGGACTTTTTATTTATTTATTTTAATATATATATAATTATATGTAAAAATTAAACTGAATTTTATTTGATAATTAATATTTTTATTAAAATGAAAATAAAAAAACACTATAGGTCACTTATTTTTTGTTCTTCATTATGCAATTTTTTTTCATAGTTTTAGATTTTTTTTTATTTTTTTTATTGTTAGGACTTGTAATGTAGTTTCTACATATTGATTTCTTCATTTAATCTTTTTGCTATATAAATTACTTTATTTAAATTTAAAAGTAAGTTGTTTAATTTATTACTATGTTTTTATTTTTTTAATATTGATAGAAATATTTGTTAATAAAAAAAGTGAATACTGTATAAAATAAATTCGTACAATCCAATCCAATCTAATATGCATTTGTGGATTCGATTAGATTGGTTTTTTTATTTTTGTAGTTGGGTTGTATTGATAAATTGTAATTTGTGGGTTGAATTAAATATCCTATTAAAACCGCATTAAACCGACCTGTGAACACCCCTACACTCTACCTTATCAAAAATAAAAAAGAAGGGTAATACTAGGTGACACAAGTTGAGTAAAAAAAAATTTTACGCAAACCAATATAATTTAAACACATCATTTACTAATAAATAAATAAATAATAATTATTCTTATTTTACATCACAAGTTGTACCAATAAATTACATTACCTTTATTGTGTCAGACACAATTGAATCATCTAGAATTATCTAAAAAAGAATATATTTATTCATTTTGATTAAGATCGAAACTATTTAATAGTTTTGTTAATATGTGTACACTCTTTTAAAACATTTATTATTATAAAATCAAATGAGTATAATTTTTAATCAATCATAATTTTGGGGCTTATTTGATAATGGGTCTCTATTATAATTTTTTAACTTTTCATGTGTGGATTCAATTAATCAATTAATTTAATTTGTTAACTATAAAAATTAAAACACAGATCGATTTTTTATGCGTGCTAAGGTAAAACGATAAAGCTAATCCTTACCCTAGTTGGAGTAGATGTGCTTGGATTAACAATTTTAATTTAATTTACTTTTTAACGAATCTATTAGGCTTAGCCACAAAATGAGGCCCATCCTTTTGGGTTTACATTTTGGATCGAAACAGGAGGAAGATTCCTATTCTTTATGAAGACTAGAAATACAGTTAAACCTCTTTATAAATTAATAGTGTTGGAATCACAAAAATTTATTATTTAATTAATAATTTATTAATTTATACATTAATTAATAAAAAAATTAATTTATAGAGGTAATTTTTATTTTTTTTAAATATTAAACTTAATATATATTTATATTGTGATTATATGAAAATTACCTAATTAATTATCATTATTTTATATATTTGTTTAACCAAAATAAGTCTATGAATGTAATTATCTAATTGAGTTAAGTATGTATATATATAATTTTTTTTAATGAATGTATATATATAATTTTGATGTATAAGGAAATTATTAATTTATATATTAAATAGGACCTATGTGTATTTTTTTTAATGCATTTTATAAATTTAGCGAATTATTAATTTATCACATTGATTTCAAGTCGGAACCGATTAAAAATATTATTTAATCGAGGTTATTAATTTATTGATGATATACTGCTATCTTCTTTTAAATTTCCCCTTGGATCACTCAATTTTTAAGATTTATTATTTTCCCTTTTCTTGATTTTTTTGTTAGATTTCTCTTTTCTTATCATGAATTTATTTTTTTTTATTAGTCCTTTTTTTTTTTTTTTTATAGAATTCTAAGTTTATTTTATACATCGTATATACATTTTACTATTATTAGATTATATTTAGATGTGCTGTTGTTACTATTAGAGTCACTTAATATAAGGCCTAACTTCAATACCAAACCATATAATGAAGTCTTTACTTGTGATATAATATTTCTCTACTAATTAAAAAATCTAATTCTTTTGCAACCAAATCTATAACTATTCCATGGTAAT
>CATKHJ011194218.1:0-21148 GCA_949750685.1 Vernicia montana | reverse complement strand
ATATATATATATATATATATATATATTCTTTAGATATTGGAAATCCTTCTTAGACAAGCTTTACATGGCTTGCATTTCTTTTATCTGGCCATGTCAAATGGCCTTAATTATTATTATTATTATTTATTTATTTTTTCATTGCTACTCTCCATTTCAATTCACAGTTTGACCATTAAGTGAGACAAAATTACATTTTCCTCCTTCACTTCCACCCTTTATTTCAATTGAGTTCTTATTCACCTTCAATTAAGTCTTACTCTTTTTAATTAGTCCAATTACAATATTTCAAGGCTAATAACACTTATTTCCTTATTAAATTAACTATTAATCCTTATCCAACAGTCCCATTCACATACCTAATTTTATTTATTCACCTCAACTTTACCCTAATTCCAAAGTATGCCCTCTTAAATTAAGATTTTGGATTCCTAATTCGAGTTCCAATAAAATTTTTGTTCTAAGGTGTTACAAATAACCATAAATAAAAATAATGTGTTTACAATATAATGAAATACAATTAATATAAATGAGTAAAGTTTATATCTATAATGAGTCAAGCTAACGAGTTTGTAAATGAGACATATCATGAACTTAAAGACAAGTCTGTTCACGAGCTAGTTTAATAAGTCAGCTTACGAGCCTGATCAATGAATTAGCTTACAAGCCTCATCAATGATTAGGATGATAATTTTGATCCGACCAAAAGGGTATCTGTCCAACCCGATCCTAATGACCCACCCCGTTTATAAATGGGACGGGAGTGGGTATTGGCAAACCCGCCTTGCCATTTATATATTTTATATTATATATATATTATTTTAAAATACATAAATACATATTATATTTTTAAAATTCATATATATATATATATAACGACATATTTTATACATATATTTATGTAAATATATTATATATATACTCTAAATGGATATTCGCGACTCGACTCGCTTGCTTCGCCCCGCACCTAAATCAGTCACATTTCTCTCTAATATAAGACAAATAGAGTATAGATATGCCAAAACTTACCCCATACCTAACCCGTAGTCATTCCTAATCAACGAATCAACTCATGAATCCATGAGCTTATATTCTACTCGTTTTGATAAACAACTCTAAAAATTAGGCTTAAGTTTAATTCATTTATGAATAAATTGAGCTTGAGCCGTGAATAGCTTGTAAATGGCTCACATCTTAATTCATTTACATCCTTAAAAATAATTAAATTGGGAGGTGGATTATCAAATTGGATTCTCATAATAAAATTCATTGTGCAAGCCAATTATTTATGGTATCTAAACAAGGTCAATAACGGGCCATGATAAGATAAAATTAAAAAAAATTACACTAAATACTCTTTTTTTAATTTTTTTTAAAAAATACCATTTTATTTTTTCAGGTTTTCAAAAATGCCTTTTTTTTTATTTTTTTATTTTATATACTTATAATATACTTGTGATATATCTTTAATATATTTTTGACATACTTATGATATACCTTTAAAAATAGAGCATTTTTAAAATAAAATATTTAATAAATATATTTTAAAAAAATTATGTATAAGAATATTTATTTTTTAAAAAATATTTGTGTACAAATCCCATAAAATTATTGGAATGAGCTTTTAAAAGGTCCAGAATGACTTTTTAATTAAATTAAATTTGTAAAAGGAGCAGCTAATTTGAATTTTTGAAAGAAAGTACATGGTTGTTTCCTTCGTCCTGAAAAAAAAAAAAAAAAAAAAAAAGAATAAATAGAATAAAATATTCATAATTAAAGACTCCCAAAGTCACAAGTCGCCTAATATCACCTACCACAAAAAAGTCTTAGGCCGACGTGGCCACTTTGACGATGACGTCATCATGATAAGCCCCTTCCTTATTATGAAATTTTTTGTTTATTATAAGCTTATATTTTTATCTCGCACAATAAATTAATAAATAATGTCTTGAATTTTAAATATATAACTATTTTAAAATTTTTAAAAAAGAATTTTATTATTCTTGTGGTCTCATCCGATTCAAGTATGATTAATCTTACTCTAAAAGCGTAAAAATATCTTTGATCTAAAAAATAATAATAATAAAATATTTTAATTAATATGATTCTTTTATTTATTTTTTGTCTAATAAAAATGCATCAATACTTTTTTTCTCCGTATATTGTTATTTTGTATATAATATTTAACCCAAATTATATCAATGTTGCTTCCCGGAACCATGCAAGACCATCTATTCAAGACTTTCCAGAAACCCTCCCAGTACATGTGTCACGTGACATCTCACGTGAAATTTATTGAGATTAGCAAGTTAACGGCCAAGATTTCCCCTATGGTCTTTACTTTGACCATGTTTTAGCCACCATAAATACCACAACCCTCAACATACATTCTTCCCTTCTAACCCACCATACAAATAAACAAACACATGTGTGTGTGAGCTCTGAGCTCAAATTCTCTCATCCCTTTAGGCCGATGAGTGAAACTATGTCTAGTCCTAGTGATTGGAGCCAATTCTATAACCAACAAAACAATAATCTTTCAGGAACTATGTTCAGCGATGGAGTTTCTGATGCCACTGTTGTTTCTACCACTATAACCTCTAGTACAACTCCAACCTTATTGGGTTCAGGCAATTCTAACTCAACTTCTGGCCATTTAAGCCCTGAAGGTCGTGTTTCGAAGCCAGTGCGAAAAAGGTCTAGAGCATCCAGGAGAACTCCTACAACGTTACTCAATACAGATACAACAAATTTTAGAGCTATGGTACAGCAATTCACTGGAGGACCTACTGCACCTTTTGCTTCTTCAGGATCACAGCTTAATGCCGCAAGCTTTAATTTTGGGCTGAATCCACGTCAAGGTCATCATGTTAATCACCCTAGTGCAGTTATGGTCCCTGCAAATGCAGCAGGGTATCATCATCTTCAATATCAGCAGCAAAACCAACCATCATACATGTTTTCATTGGGGAATAATAGTCCTGGACATGGTGATTTGTTTTTTCAAAGACTTGGAAACCCTAGACCTACGGGGATAGAGGTTTCATCGGATGGGTTGGTGATGAACGGTGTTTCTGCCCAACAGGTGGCGGCTCCGCCTCCTAGACCACCGTCTAATTCTTCCTCTAATGAGAACAGAAGCAATAGTTTCTTGTTTTGATAGAGACATAAGGAACAAAGTTAGGCACTGACTTGTCCAAATGGAGAACCATTGACCAATGTAAATATCGTGTTACTTACTACACCTTCTTGATAGTGATTTTTTTTTTTTTTTTCTTCCTTGGGATAGGTTCTTTTATGTGGCTAAGACTTGGATGCTGCCACATTTTATTTTTCTATATTTTGGGTCTTAATTGGTAGGAATAATTTAATTTTTATTATATTGTTTGTTTATTTAATCCATCTTGGGTCTGTTTTCAAAAATCCATGGGCCAAGATTGGAATTCCTTGAGGCCTCCATATGAATGAATATATAATAATAGTAATAATAATATTAATGGGGCACACCTATGTTTAATTTTATTTGTTTTTACATGCAGACTTGTTATGAAATTTCAACCCCTTCTAGGTGCAAAGGAATTAATAATAATTTTACAGCCTTTGCACCTCAATATTGTATAATTTGTATTGATATTCCATAATTACATTGTGTATGGCTTCTATTTTTTTTTTTTTATATATAAAATATAATTTATTATAATTTTTATCTTTTTAATTATATTTTGTGATGATATTCGAATTTTTTATAATTAATTTTTTAAAGCACAATATTTATTATTTTTTATATTTATTAATTAATTCACTTTTAATATTTATTTACTATTTTTTATAATTGATATGTTGTTTATATTTATATTATGTAAATTTATTTATGGACCATTTAAAAATGTCCTGCACTTTGTTATATTTAGCGTTTTCTCAAAAGAAAAATGTACTCAATAGGCCAAAATAATAATGCAAGCTATATAACAGAAATATCCCTTTTTTTTTTTAATCTCTCATTAAATTAGTGACAGCTTTTGTGATTTGGGAGACTTTTTAAAAACAGGCATTTTTTTTTTGCAAAATTAAATTTATACATAAAAATGTAATTTTTTTTATGTGCGTCATTAATTAGATAATATAACACAATGAATTTTGTAACTATAACATGTATATAATAATTTATAAATTTAAATTAGATTAAATAATTTTGAATTAATTATAATTTTCAAATAAATCAAAATAATTAATTACAATTTCTGCGCAATTCTCTCTTGTTTCATCATATGATGAGTTTGGCAATTACAATTTCATAGAAAGGGATTGATTTGAGTGAGAAATGGGATGGGAAGAGGGGGTGAATGTAGGCACAATCGTGGGGTCCATTGGCGTGGAAAGGGAAAAATGCACTTTAGAAAGTCAAAATAATATACCTTAATAATCCTTACTAATTTGAACAAAGAAAATATACTATGGGTGGCTTTCGATTCACTAAGATTACTTATAATTAAATCTATCTCTAATTGGCTTAATTACTAAAAGAACATGATTATCACACCTTAATTTTCAAGATGGCAATAGTAAATAGTGGTGTATTTTTTTTCTATCTCATTCAAGTATTTGGATCATTTCAAACACGTGGATTTTCATCTTAGAGTGCAAGAAAGTTTATCATGATTTTTATTTTGGGCGGCAATTGCATTATCACATATGCAAAATTGGGTAGCTTTTATATATGTATATATAATATTGTCAATTTTTACATGCTGTGTATTTTCTTTTTTCCTTTCTTAATTTGTCATTCAAATTTAAAATGACGCAAATATGACTCACACATACCTGATATTGTTAAATTTAGATTTTGATACCATAAAATTATAGAATGATAAAAATTATAGAATAAACAAAATTGTAGAATAGCAGAATTGTAAAACGAATAATTGCAAAAACAGTAGAATCATGAAACAAGTAAAAAATAGTAGATTCACGAATAAATAGAAGTATAGAACGAATGATAGAAGCGGTAGAATCCAATTTTCACAAGATTAAAACTTCGTTATAAATGATCCATGTGACGGTAGATTTAGAGGCTAAAACACCATCTTGGCAAGTCACTCCAAAGATACAATTGTACTCAAAATTCATGGGAATTCACTAAAAGGGAGAAAGAATAAGATAAATAACAGAGTCTCAAATTTTATTGATAATCAATAAATCAAAACTGAAAACTGCCTTACACTAGCTTGTAGGAGTTCTATTTATAAGTTAATCCTTAGGTGCGTTTAGATCGAGGTTAAAAGGGGTTAAGTATTACTC
Organism: Vernicia montana; assembly: GCA_949750685.1. Taxonomy (NCBI): domain Eukaryota; kingdom Viridiplantae; phylum Streptophyta; class Magnoliopsida; order Malpighiales; family Euphorbiaceae; genus Vernicia; species Vernicia montana. The sequence continues at coordinate 15,853 of CATKHJ011194218.1, read as the reverse complement.
TTATAATACTTTAACCATTTTTAACCTTATTTGGTAAAATTTTATATATCATATTAATGTTTAACCTCCTTAATAATTATTCCCAATTAAATTTTAATTCATTAACTTATGAGAGACTAGGATAAAAACGTGTAACAAAAATAAACGCGCAAAAAGGAGGCGTAACTATCTATTAGAAAAGAAAAATGAAAAGTTTTTTTCTTTTTTATGGAACTGATTTTTTTTTTTTTTGGAATTGGGATTTCATTTATAGAATTATTTAATTGGAGATTTGTTTTTTTAATTTTGTTTAGTTGATGATTGATTGCAGATTTATTCTTATTTTTTTTTTATAGTATTGCTTTATTCATTAAAATATGATAAGTTTTTTTTAAAAAAAATATATAATTTGTTTTAGTTAGTAAAAAAATTGTGAAAATGTCTTTTTTTTTTTTAAATTAAGTTTTTTCATTAAAAAAATTAATATTTTATACAAAACTCAGTTAACCATGTTAACAGCTTATCCATTACTCTTGAGTTGCCAGACAAGATTAACAATTTAACTATTACACCTGTAACTATTACTCCCTTAATAGTTACACTTGTAATTGTTACACTCTACATTTTTAACCCCGATCCAGACGCACCCTAATAGTTAATTAATTATGTATTCAATCATTCATAGCTTTAATACTTTAGTATTTAAACAAACGAAAAATATATTATTTTTTAAATATTTTAAAATATATTATATTTTTTAAAAATCTAAAAAATATTATTTTTGATAAATATAAAATTTTTAGCAAAATTAACTTATTACTGTCTTAAAATAATTAAATGATTTTGTTCAATAAATATATTTATTATGAAATATATATTATAAATGATTTAAATAATGTGTAATTTTATTGTAGATCTCATATTATTTAATTTTTAAAATTTAACCATTATAAAATAGTCTGATGAAAGAAAAAAAAAAATAAATTGATGATATGACATCAATATCAAACTCGTCAACTGATTAACCATTAAATATGGCCTAAAGAATTTGGCGGAAAAAAAAAATATATGGCCTAAAGGGGATTTTTTTATTATTATTATTTTAGACAAAATAATGAAAAAAGAAAATTATTTGTTTGAAAAAAAAAATGAAGAAGAAGAAAGACAACCGAGCACGGAAAACGGGCCAGTGTTTGTAGGGATAAGACTTGGGCTACACAGAGAAACCCCACAAGACGTGACTTCCTTAAAGAGAAGTATCCCGGATTGGTATAAGGTCCACGTGTCATTATGATTGACGTTGACTGTGTCTGCCTTTTTTGGTAACAAATCTGACATTGCTAAAGTACTAATATGGACCCCACTTGCATTCAACTCCTAGCCATTGGATTTCCCATCACATTTCTTACATCCTTTATCTGGTCCCCACCCTCCAACTGGCCACCAAAATCACACCTTAAAATACAAATTAATTAATTAATTAATTACTTAAAAGTTACAAAGCATGACCTCAGTTTCAGAATTTACCAATTAAGGACTATTGAAATGATTTCTAATTTGGGTACTAATTATCTTCTAATTTTTTAAAAAATTTTAACCTAATTGATTAAGTCGAGATTTAAATGGTATTTGATAATTCAACTTATTATTAAATTTATTATTTTTAGTATTTATTAATTTTAAGATAGTTTAATAATATAAAATAATTTCAACTTAAAATTTTCAATTAAATTAAAAACTATTTAAAATGATAAGTTAAAATATTTAATTTAAAATTTCTACTAAATATAATAAGTGATTAAATTTTTAAATAATTTACATTTTAAAAACTATAACACTTATATTATTCAGCACTTAATTTTCAATTTTACCAAATATTACATTACTCTATATTTGATAGGAAGAATAAAATATAGAAAGGAAATAAATTTAATTAAAAAATATAAGCAAGTTCGTTGCAGAGAGGAAATGTATGTTGACTAAGTCAAGTTCATTATAGGGAGGAAAGATATAAATCAACATACATTTCCTTCTATTTTTTCATCCTCCCAAACAAACAAAAGCCTTAGAGCCAAATCTCAGGTTTAAATTCCACTCTGTACGATAAATGTTAGAATTTATTTTCTACCTGTATTAGATTGTGGTATTTTTAAAATTGTTTTGCTAGTTAAATTTAACCATGTCTATGAAGGTGAAAAAATAAAAAAAAGTACATATCAAAATAGTAACATTTGATTGTTTGGCCTTATTTTGATAGATTTTTAGCTTCCCTTTAACATCTTCACAAATGGAATATATATCAAGAATGTATATCTGTGTGTGATCATCATCATCATCATCTAAATAGTAATAACTGAAATTTGTTTGTCGGTGACATAAGAGCAAGCTTACTACTGTTTTTCCAAAACTTGGATCTTATTCCTATTTCATCTAATTGACTTGGTTTTCATCTTCTTAATTTGTTTTCATTAATGTAGAAATATGACTATGATATTGATATTATAATCACGATCGTTTGCTTTATTATTTTCAATTAAAATGTATATGTTTGAATCGACAATTGCAATTAATATTAGTTGTTACCTATTAATGAACTTTTAGTTCAGTGATACTGGAGTTATCTCCAAATTAAAAGGTCTCGAATTCAAGTACGAAGTCAATTTACCAAAAAAATTACTATTAATTAATATCTAAATGCTAACGGATTAATTTTACAATGTTTTATCTTCACCTATGGATAAGGTAGCCATTGCTGCATTTTATTCCTTTTTTTTTTTTTTTTGCAGGCGTCTTTAACATATTGTCTAAAGCTATCTGTCTATTGGCCCACTGTGATTGATGATTGAAGAGGTGGAAATAAAGGCTTATAGAGTTGGAGGGTATATAGTCACAATCAAAATTGGAGATATGATCTGTGTGGCTTGACTCATTGCTGCTATACTATACCTTCGTCTTAGTGTTCATAATAAGGATTAATACTTTTTTTTAAAATTTTTTATTTAGAAAGATCGAACACATAGTCATAGAAAAAAAGAAAAGAAAAAAGGGATATATCTAAATTAATTTGAAGATAAGAAAGTACAGTATGATTTAGAAGTATTATAATTATTTAAAAACGTAGCCCAAAATCATTTATAGTCCATATAACCAACCTTAATTAATTTTGAAATTAAGGCGAGTTGAGTTTTAATTTTTTTTTATTTAGGGCTCCTCCAACTTTTGACATCTTTAAAACGCAAAATATTAAATGACATTGTGACATTCTTCGCAAGTCTAACATGTTTCTCTGCTCTACTTATGCGAAACATGTGCATACAGAAAGCAATTGGGTGATGTGATGTGGTAGATGCACAAATGTACTGTTTATCAACTCTTTGTTAGTTTTTTATTATTATGAAACTGACGCAGCGTAAGCAAAAAGACAAAAACGTTTAGAGTTTAAATTTTTTTGTATATTAATATCTGCTCTAAAACAGGCAAAGTAAAAGTTTAAATAGAGATTCTGAAACCCTAAACATGGGTACAAATATGAAAACTATCAAAAATGGCAGTTTCAAAATATTACACTAGAAAAACATAATAATTAAAATAAGAAAAGCGCCACAAACGGCGCCTCAATTCGAAATTCCTACCAAAAATTACAAGCAATTCAAAAAGTTTTCATAAATAGAAAAACGGCAAAATTAATGATTCAAATGAAGGAATTTGACTGAAAAACGACGTCGTTCATCTTCAAAGGCGATGACTCGGATCTGTTGGACCATTTTCCTTTGGATCAAGTACTTGTAAGGTTCAAAATCACAGCTGCCCCGAGCCATTATTTTTTCTGTTTGATCCGCTGCTTGTCTAGGCGGCCTAAAAACCTTTCTGCAAAGGCCTCCACGTCAGAAACATTGTAAGGTTTTAAGCATACGATTTAATGATAAAAGCCTTCGATTTCACTAATTGAGATGAGAAATTTGTAAAAATTAATGAAAGATATAAGATAAATTAATCAAACAAATCAATTAATAATTGGATGTATAAAAGCCTCACAGAATGAGACTAGAAATTTATAGAAATTAAAGATGTAAGATTAAATAATCAAACAAATAAGTTATTAATTAGATATATAATACCTTAATAGTCAAACAAAATTTTTCTACAATATCACAATTATTATCAGTTTTTAATTGATTTGATTTTAATTTGCAGAGGTAGACAGAAATAATAAAAATAATATTTAAATATTATATGCAAACAGGTTATTTTCTGTAAAAGTTAAATCTAAATCAAACAGGTAGATGAATATGTTGTTTAGGTGGTATGATTTGTAACTTTATTTAATATAGCAATTTTAAAAAAAAGAAAAATATAATAAAGTGAGCATAATAGATGAAAAAAATGTAGGTGTAATGAAGCACTAATTAGTATTTACTCCCTTCACTAGCTAATAGGCTAATGTAAACATCAAAGGGCCACCAACCAAGTACTACTGTGTTGTTGGACCACATTACAGTGCTTGAAACTTAGCTTTCTTGATGAACCCATGTGGGCTTTGATTTTTGTCTCAAAGCACTTGATGTTCTTTGTGCTATACTATTGGTCCCCCCATCACTCATAGCTACTTCCTACCATTCTTTCATTATTTATTTATTTTATAACATTCATCCACATATACAATTTAAACCAATCATATGATAGGACAGAAATATGTATCCCTCCTCCTGTAATTGATTATAGCTAGGTTTCATAACTTGTGTTAGTAAATAGGAATGCAACTCCTAGCTGGCCTATACAATAATAATCTATATACCTCTCGCTCCGTTTGTTTCTCGAAAAATATTTTTCTGGTAAATAGAAAAGTAAGTAATTTTTAAAGAAAATGACTTCCTCTTTTCAAAATGAGAATTTATTTTTTAAATTTTGACAAATTCATTATAATGAAATAAAAATATATAAATACAAATTTATTAATCTACCAATCACCGATACTTACTACCGGTGACCACCAATGAATATTGCCAGACGTCGGCGACTACTGACAGCCATCACTGATCATTGGCGACCACTAAATTTACTAATTTTATGTATTTTTCTTATATTTAATAATAAAATTTTAAAAGTATGAAATTCTTATAAGTATAAATATGTTTATAGTCTTACAAATTGAAATTTTTAATATTTTTTAACTAATTTTTAATATTGTAATCAAATAACAGAAAATTAGTTTTTTAAGAAAATATTTTCCTTAAAAAATATTTTTCAAAAATAAGTTATTTTCTGCGAAATAAACAGAAACTAAATATAATTGAATTTTTTTTTGCTATATCTAAAAAATAAAGGAAATCTATATGTATATCATTTCAAAAAATTGAAATGAAGATTAGTTATTCTATATATATATATATATGTTTCTAATCATTTATCACTAAATTCAATTCAATTATATGTTTTTATTAATTCCTTTTCAATTAAAAAAATATAGGTGTAATTTTGATTAAATGAATACAATTACAAATAATTTTTGAAATTAAGGTAAAATTATTTATTTTGAAAGATCTAGGCACAATTGTGCATAATTCAAAAAACTTATTAATTGATGTCTTAATCTAATGGTAAGGTGAGATTACTTTAAGAGTAGATGCCAGGATTCAAACTTCACCGATATTAAATTCTCCCTCCCCAATACTCCAAAAAAAAAAAAAAAAACTTATCCATTTCTTTCCATGGGAGACACCAATATTCGTATTTATCTTATATATTTTTATTATTAGTTTTTCTAAGGGAAGTAGTTAAAAAATAAAAATTCAAACAAGACTAAATTAATAAATTTAAAAACAAAATAAATGAATGAAAAGTTGAAATTTTGACCTAGATGAATGCTAGTAATACTTGTTTTAAACACTATTTTTAGACACTCTCTTTCCTATGGGTCTAATTTTTAAAGAGAAACTTGTAACTTATTATAACAGGTAAAAATAAATATGATATTATTTTTCTCTCTTTTTCTATTAATAACAAAATACCATTTTTATCATTCCTCTGTTATGGTAAAAGTAAATATAATATTTTTTTATGCTCTATATTAATGACCGAAAAATATTTTTTTTCTTTTCTATTTTATAAGTATTTTAACGTGATTTTTGCAATGATTCTTTCACCCTTTCTTTTTATGTATGTGATGGTCATTTTCAATTTTTTTAAAATTAAAATAACTCAATAGTTTTAAGATTATAAATAATTTTTCAATGAAAATTTTTACAAATAATTGTTTTTTATCTATAAAAAAGGAGACTAATTTTCTGAGAAATAAATCACGTTAAAATCCTTATAAAAAAAGAAAAAAAATAGAGAAAAAAAATACCATATTTACTTTTACCTGTTATAAGATTATAAGTTTCTCTTTAAAAATTAGACTAATACAAAAAAAAAATGTTTAAAAAGAATGTTTAATGTTGCTAGCTTTCCTCTACTTTTTATTTTTATTTTTTATTTTATATTAGGGAGGCCCAATGGGTCACAATAACATTGTAGGTTACACAATAAGGGTAACATTCCTTTTTAACATTTATCACCAAATTAGTGATAACTTTTTGTGATTTGTGAGATTCGAACCTGAGATCTCTCACTTTCCACATCCTTAAAAAAGATGAGAAACCAATCAGACTACACTTGATTGGCTTAGTTTTCCTCTACTTGAGGAATGTGAAAAATGATATTTAGTCATTGAAAAGAGAGAAAAATAATATCATATTTATTTTTACCTGTTATAATAGATTATATGTTTCTATTTAAAAATTGGATCAATAGGAAATAGAGTATCTAAAAAGATTGTTTAAAATGAGTGTAATATAACTTTACTTGAGATGATTATGATTGTAATGAAATATAATCTATTATGATTATGATTGTAATGAAATATAACTCTATTGAAATCTCCACTTTTTTCTCATTTAACTCATTTTTACATTACTTTAATTATATTTGTATGAAATAACTGTTTTATAATTATATTTTATCTGAAATAACTGCTCTTAATCAGTATCATTAAAATACTCATTAGAAAAATTGATTTAATATGGTATTTTCCTAACAAATAAAATTACAATCATACATAATAACTTGAATAATAATCAATGAATAATGATGGATGAAAATAGTCAGTTTGTCTTAATGTTTTTTTTTCTTTTTTTCTTCCCCTAAAACCCCTATTTATATTTATATATGGTAACGTCTAACGTGTTTTTCTATTTACAAATAATAATAACAATAATAATATTTTAGGATGGTAAAGGTGTAGCATAATCCAATGCCATGCATGTAAGCCTTTAGACGGGTAGAAAATAATACTTGGCATCTGTTTGGAGAAATTTTTAGGTGAATTAGGTTTATTATGTCAAATTATGAATTATCAATAATGATTTGATACGCCGGCGTGTTAATTACAATACACACCCCATAATTTAGATAGTTATTATAATATTCATCTTATGTAAAAATTATTATTTAACATAAAAAATTATGATTGGATAATTCATAATATAATTAACATGCTTCATTTGTCTAATAAAAAGAATTCATCCGTAAAATTATATTTTCAAAATATAATTATTTTTTTTATTTGGTTACATACTATAAATGAATTAAAAATAATTTTTTAACATTTGGAGTAATTACAAAATATTATTTATTGCAAGCAAGAGTACTACCAAACTAACCTTTTCTCTATCTAGCTCTTGCGCCGTATAGGGTTCTGCTCTAGGGTAACCACTGATGGCTTAGGCCATTGGTTGAGAAATCCCTTCATTTTCTTTGCTTTTAATAGTGTTTTAATTTCCATTTCTGGTTTTTGGCTATGTTTTTCCTTTAGGATTGCAGCGTTTTGTAGCCCGACCGGATCAGGTTTGACGACCTCTTTTTGGGGCTTTTACTATGGTAGCTATGTCGCGATGATCTCCGGAGGCTCTATTTGGTTCTTCCGCTGATCCACTATCATCTTTGCTGAGCTTGGGTGCGGTGACAGCTAGAAGGAGGAAGGGTTGGCTAGTTTGGCTAAAGGAATTCGCGTTTGGTACTTATACTCTAAGTTTTTAATGTTGAATCACGTCCCTTCGCCCTTGACAAAGTCCCCAAACCCTTGCAGTGCTAGCCGTTCTGGTTGATGGTTTATGGGCTTTGTCAAGCTACCCCTGTCTTAAGGTTGTTATGCAAGGAAGGGCTCTTTTCAAAGCTTGCTGATGCTCTCTTTTCGGGGATGGTTCAAGTACAATTCCCCTTCTAGAGACGGTTATCTTGCACTTCTGGTCGATAGCGGTGGTTACGATTTTTGTGTCGATGGAGAGTTCTGGAAGCAGGCAAGGTCACCAGGGGCAATTGTGTAATTTCATTACAACTAGGACTGTGTTTTCTTTGGGCTTTAGGCTCATAAGTTCAAACTCAAAAATAGATATTTGTTATTGAACTCTAGATCGTGTTAAATGTATAATTGTTATTGCTGAGCTTTCCTCATGTGCTATACTAGATGTATCAACTTTGGCTTTCTGCTTTTATTAATATTAGCCAACTATTTTCTTTGAGAAAAAAAATAAAAGAGTACTAGTGGTAAATCTTTATTTAGTTAATCATCGATTTGTACTGATATTACATAAAAGAATTGCACCGATAACAAATTTATTTATTTCTAAGTTTAATTAATTTCTTATTTTTTATATAAATATTTTTATTTATGTAAGCTTCCAAATTTTGCTCTAGCTAATTCTCTTTTCCCTTATTTATTTTTGGTGTGTGAATGAAATTTAATTCACAATGTAGGGATGAAAACTATTTTATTTTATTTTTAATGACCTCATTGGTAGAGAATAAAGCTATATACTTAAGGATTCATATAAAAAAATAATAATAATATATAAAAGTGTGTGTTATTGCTTAAATTTTTATTTTTATTTTGTATTGGCTTAATTAGTAGATAAATTTATTATGAACTTTCACTATTTTTTGTAATTATATACTTTTTTTTTTTAATTATCAATTCTACACTAGTTTGAAAATTTAATTGCAATTTTACCCTAAATTATAATTGTAAGAAAAATCTTATTAATTAAAATACCAAAAGATCAAATTGATCTTAATTTAAACTTATAATATCATATTACCAATTTAATTTTAAATTTTAAATGAAGCTAATTGAACTCTATAACTTTGCGAATTTAATTAATTGAGTCATTAATGTGAATATTAATAATTTACCAAATTCACAAAATTGAAGAATTCAATTAATTTTATCGAAATATAAAAATTAAATTAAAAGTAATATTATGGTATAATTAATAAAATTTAAGCTCAATTTCATTTTTACTCTTTAAATTAATATGAAAATATCATTATTATTATTTTCAATTTAACTTTAGGATAAAATTACAACTAAAATCCCTACTCATATTTGGCATTTTTTGGGTTAGATCAGAAGAGACTCCGAGCTCGTGAACATGATCTATTCACAATGAACATTTTCTTGATTGATTAATTACTATTCTTTTTCATTTTTTTTTAATAAAAAGATTGAAACTTTGAATTATACAATGGAATATAATTTTCCCTAAGTACTTTATAATTTTCATTATAATAGTGAAAATTCTTTAGTACAAATATTTAATTAAGGCAATCCCATTGTATCTATGGTTTCTAATTGTTGTCTCCACCTAATTACACAACATGATACAAAGCACATGTAATGTATTTTGTCCTAAATAGCAATTTAAGAGCAAACTTGTTTTCTCACTCACAAATATTAACCTTTAAAAACTTTGTTTGCTTATCTCCAAACGTCTTAATGTCATAATAATAAGAGACCTAACCCTAAAATCGAATCTTGCTCACACTCAAGATGGGACATGTCACAAAAGAAAGTGATTATATATATTATCTTGGATTCATTAGAGAATTTTTTAATAAAAAATAAAAAAAAAAAAAGAAAAGAAAAGAAAAGAAAAAGAAGTCATGGTTGGATGTTGGAGAAAAGTCATTGTCTTATTAGAGAAAAACAAAAGAAAAAGAAAAAGAAATACTTCCATTAATGTATATATATCTTCAAATGGAAACAATAAACCACACATAGTAACTCTAATCTCTTTCACATTGGATTAAACCTAGGATTTCTCCCAAAACTTCTTCTTTAACTTTGGGTTAGAACTAATTAGAGATTGAGGGGGACCTGCCCAAGAACAAAACATGTCTTGCATAATTCTTTCACCAATATATACATACACAATCCAAACTACCCACCAACTAAATTACTCTCTCTATGCTTATGTATGTGTGTGGGTAAGGGTTAAAAAGTTTGTGTAAGAATATTTAATTAGAGTATGTTCATAGTTAATATCTGACATTTGAATTTTCAATCACGGAAAATAATTTATTTTTTTAGGGACTTAATTAACTATAGCATTTAAAATTTAATAGCTGAAAATTATAATTGAAATATTAAAAATTGAGATGTGTAATTATCAATATGATATTATTTGCTTTTTAACCATTAATTATCAATATGATATAAATAAACCCTTGCCATGCCTTAATATTATAAAAAGTATTTACAATAAAAATTAAAAGCTATAGTAACTATAATGTTTAGAACAAGAAATTTAAAAAAAAAAAAATGGTTATGATGTATTTTAGTGTGTGGTCTTTCCATACACTAGTATTGTAACTTAGATTTAGCTGGGGTTTTTTCATCAATTTGAGCTATTTGTTTAAATTGATTTTTCCTCACTAATCATTAATAAACTATCTGCTTATCATAAAAAATAAAAAATAAAAAAAATGTAATTAATTAGTTGTTAAAATACTTCACTTTAACATGAATGGCTCATCACTAACTCTTATAAAAAGGTAATTTTTTTTTGCCCAAATATAAAAAGGTAAAATGGGTATATATAAAAAAGGTAATATAATATATAATAATACTTAAAAAAAAAAAAAAAACTTATATATAGCGAATTAATGCACTCATAAATTCTAAAAAAATAGAAAAAAGAAATGCTTTCATAATGGAGAAAATTCTCACACATAACGATTTATTATTAATGATGTTAGCTGTAGTTGTACGTGACTTCAATTCCACGTTAATTTTTTTTTTTTTTTTTTTTTGCCAAATCAATTCCACGTTAATTAATTTCTTTTGTTTCAATTATTAATGCAATTGTACAATATGCCTGCCTTTTTTTTCCCCTTAAACCTCTCACTCAGTTTCTCTTGTTTTTTTAGGGAAAAACATGAATTTTTATTCTTTTATCAATAAAAGTACATCTTAATTTAAAAATAAAAATATAAGATTATACATTAAAAAATACCAAAACAAGAAATTGACTTGAATTTCTTTCAATAATCTCCAATCGTATTGGTAAAATATTATAATTGACAACTCGACAAAAAATATTGTCTGTTTGGTGATTATTTTTTGCCACAAATTGACTTTTTTGTCTTTAAATAAATCTTATTGCTTGAATATCAACAATAAATTCAAAACAAAAAGTTTTAATTCTGAAACTTTTAAAAGTCTAAGAGAATATAATACTTCTATGAAAGAAAACTCACTAAATATTTTTATGAAAAAAAAAACTCACTAAATCTCATAAAAAAATAACAAAACTCATAAAGAAAACAAAAAACAATAAAGACAAAACTATTTTCATGTCTAGAAAGATACAGATTAACAAGATTTAGAGATATTTGTATTTATTGCATACAAAAACTAAATAAAATAAAGAAAATTGAACCGCCGCCAATCGAATTAAAATTGGTGGTGACTCAAACAATAAAATTAAAAAAAAAAAAAATCAGAGAAGAAGTTGAAAGAGAAGGTGGCTATAAAAAACTCTAAATCATAGCAATGAAATCAAATTAAAACCCCATAGACATTTGATAATTCAATTGAAAAACCTATTTGTCACAAGTAAAGATACATTTGGATTGAGAGAATATGAAATGATGTGAATGTTTAAAATATAGAGAATGTGAAATGTAGGGAATGTTCAAAATATTTCGTTTGATATGAAACAAAAATCCATAGATTTGTAAGGATAGTTTTGAAAATAAAAAAAATTAACACATTCCCTCAAATGTAAAAATGAGGATTTTGTTGAAATTCCACAAAAATGAAGGATTGTGTAATTAATGGATTGCTTAAAATTTATGGATTTTTCAACCAAAAAAAGGAATTCAAATTATAGAAGTTAGCACAATATAAGAATTGTATAAATTCCATCATTTACATCCTCTCAAACCAAACATCCCCTAAACTTTAGTTTACTATCAAAACCTAATTAACTGAAAAATACCCTTATTCTCGTGTGTGATTTTATTTTATTTATTGATAATTACAGGTGCATATTTTCAGGCCAATTTATATATTAATCAAAATTAAATCCTCTCTCTGGACAAATTTAAGGGTAAATTTATGTATTCAACTTATACATTTAAAAATTACTTTTTAGGTATTAATCCTAAAAATTGAATCATTATCAATAAAAATAAGAGCAAATTCATCTATCAATCAAGCTAACCTGCAATTATATTTTATTAATTTCATTATTTTTTTCCTTTTTTTTTTTTTTTTTTTTTTGAGGAAGCCCTTTTATCTTCATAATAACTGAAAAAGGGAGATTTTTTGCATACTTTTGAGGATCATGTAATATCACAAGGAAAAAATCCGACAGAATTGATTCATGTCAATTCAATTTAATCACTATTGATTTAGCTATATTTCCAATTTAATCTATAAATATATATTAATAGAGTGAAAAATCGAATTGAATATTCAATATATACAATTGAAATCGTGAATCATATGAATCGAATTATTATGCCATGCATTAATCCTATTGTTATATGTGATTTTATTAATTTCAATCACCTGGGAAATATCTTTTTTTGCTTTTATACTCTTAATAACAAAAAAAGAAAATTTCCAACATTTTTCATGAGCGCATGAGCCCTATACTATAGCCAAAGTAGGAAGCAAAGTTTTTGTCGATAAGAGAAAATTTATTTTGGAAAAAGTTTATTGGAAATTTTCCTTTTCCATATACATATGACATATTAATCGTGTGAAATTGGTACTTTGAAGTTTGAATAATATTTGTTCTCTAAGTCAAATTTAGTGATACACGCATACGACTTCACTTATCTCTTTTAAGAGGTTTAATTAGTAAAAATCAAGACTTTGTTGAAGTCCTTATTATTTTCTTGATTTCTTTTAACTAAAATTGTAATGGAACCCTAGAACAAGTAACTTTTAAATTTTCAAATTACTTTTTTTTTTTTTTGGAAAAAAATATATAAATGGTGTCTAAACTTTTTAATTTTTACTATTTTGATATTTAAACTTGTTTTTTTATTCAATTAAGTATCTAAACTGGTAACTTTTTTTTTTACTTTTTAGTGTCTATAATTGGTTTTACAGGTTAAAGTGATTATATTACTCATTTTATATGTTAAAATGACTTAAATACCATTATTTCTCATCACTTAATTTATATTTTTCTCTTTTTTTCCTTTTTTTTTTTTTTTCTCTTTCTCTTTATTCTTTATTGCATTTTTTTCAAATACTTTATTTCCTTTTTTTAATTTATTTGATGATTATAGAAAAAATAGAAATGAATTTAATTTAATGATTGAATTTTTATTTTATTTTTTAAAAATGGAGAGAAAAGTAGTATTAATTTTTTTAAATGAGAAAAAATAATTATAAAATTTTTCATTTATAATTTTATTTCTTAAAAAGCAAATATAAATTAAAAAAATAACAATGAAAAATGAAGAAAGCACTACAAGAAACACGCTTATTACTGACGGAAAATTTCGTTGGTAATAAGGATTTTTCTGTCGTTAAATTTATTTACCGACGGATTACCGATATAAAGTATTTGTTGTAAAAACTATGGTCGGTAATGTATTATCAACCGAAAATTTATTCCGTCGCTAATATACCGACGGATATATTGTCGGTAAATTTTACTTACGGTATTTTTCGTCGGGAATTTCCTAAAATAAATAAATAATTTTCGTCGGTAATCCGTCGGAAATGAATCCAATTCCGATGGATTACTGACAAAATATAATTAAAAATTAAATAAATAAAAAATTAATTCCGTCGGTAAACTTTAAATATGATTTTTTTATTTATAATTTAATTTTATTGCAATTATATTAAAATTCTCAAAATCATAAATAGAAAGTAAAAATATTAATTTACTTTTAATGTAAATAATAAATATACAAAAAATAATAGTGAAAAATTTATATAAACATAACAAACTATAATATGCTATTATAAAATAAATAATAAAAAATGTACAAGTAATATTATGTCGGTAAAAAAAAAATCTAATTAAAATATATAGTGTGATCATCGATACTAGTCAGATCATCCAAATTTATCTCTAATTTCGCATCAACATCATCTTTTGATATATTAGGAATAATTTGCTTCAACATGTCAATATATAAGTTTCATGAAATTTTAAACGAATTAGTAATATTCGAAAAATTCAAAAGATGATTGTAAATTATATTTACATAATTTTTATTATAACTTACTCGACGCATTCTGCAACTTCAATGCAATTGAGAAGAATGTAGGTTTGAGCTGCTTTATATTCTTCTTCATCCAACATTTTTCTTTTAGGTCGACTAAATGTTCTATCTGAATGAGTGAATATTGATAAATTTTCGGGTATATTACATTTTATAGTCGTTCCGCCATCATCATTACGAGGTACTCTTTTATGCCTTGTATATACATGTGATTCGAAATAGTAAGAGCAAAATGATGAGACTTCTTCAATTAAGTAAGCATTGGTTATAAAACCTTCAACCCTCGCCTTATTTTTAACATTATGTTTTAAATGTCGAAGAAATCTACATACCAAAGATAATAATAAACTAATATGAATTACAAAAAAAAAAAAGCAAGATTTCTTTTTTGATAAAGAATTTACCTCTCAAATGGATATATCCATCGGTACTGAACATGGATACATTCATTCTATTATTACTAAACAATTATTTTTTGCTTACATTATTTTTTTTATTTTACATTTTTTTCTTTATACAAATAACTTAGTTTTTATAAATTTTTTTAATCATTATTTTTATTATATTATTACTATTAATTTATTTTCACTTTCATTGTTATTATTAAATTTTTTTTATTAAAATTTAGAATTTTATGACATGCTTTCTTATTTTCAAGGTTTTTTCATTTTTAATTTTTATTCTATTATCACTAAACAATTATTTTTTCTTTAAACTTTTGGATATTAAATTAACTTAATTTTATAGGATATTTTTAATTCTTATTTTTATTCTATTATTAATATTAATTTATTTTTTAATTTCATTTTTATTATTAATTTTTTAATAATTTTATGGCATACTTGCTTTATATAAATTTTATTATTTTTATTTTATTATCACTATACATTTATTCTTATTAAAATAAATTGCTTGCAATTATCAATTTCAATAAAATAAATACAAAATACATGTCAATTACAAAAAATATTAAAAAATACAAAAATATTAAAAGTACATCAAAATATTTTCAAATACATGCAAAATAAAATAAATAATTAAATTCCTAATTATACATATATATAATTATAAATCAAAATTTTAGTACTAAAATTTAATATACCTACTTCTTGTAACGCAGAAATTCAATAAGGACAAAAAAAAAAAAAATCAAACAGAACTGAAATAAAAATATATACAATTACATAAAAAATAAATTACATATCTATAAAAATTACATTCATATTACAAAAAATATCAAAAAATATATAACATTATACAAATATCAAAAAATCAACAAAATTAAAAACATCTAAACAAA
>CATKHJ011194211.1:0-32613 GCA_949750685.1 Vernicia montana | reverse complement strand
TTGAGTCTCTTTATTTACTGCTCATTTCTCTCTCTTTTGTTGAATTTGTTTGGTTGCTGGAAAAATCGAGAGAGAGCTTGTGGGTTTGTGTGGATCTATGTTTGTTGGGCACGAGTGGAGCACACCCATGGAGATCTGTTGGAGCAGTGATGGAGACTGCTATTAATTAGCCTCAGCTTAGGCAGCAACAGTTCCAAGCTTTGAAGATGGGTATGTGTTGAAAAACGAAAGAAAGAAAGAGAAGCTTTGTGAAGAAGATGGTTCGATTGCAAGAATTCTGAAAATTTTGAATCATTTTGAAATTTTTTAAGGATCTATTTGTAATTAATTTTTTCAGTTAAGGCCAGGTGTAATTTTCTTTTCCAATTTAAAAAAAAAAAATAAAAATTTTAATCCACATCAGCAAAAATCATCTCATAACCGGAAATTACACTTAATTGTATTTTTTTTTACAGGTTGACATACCAAATTAAAATTTTTGAAAATTCAAACACTCAAATGATAAATTTTGTCAAGTTGGGACACTAAATATATCATTTTACCAAAGAAGTGGTGATAAGTTTATCATTTTTCATATAATAATTATATAATTGAGTAACAGTCTAAAATGAATAATAAATGCAAATTTGAATCTCTCATCTTATGCTAAATAAATATATATAATTACTTAAAATTTTTCTGTTTAAATATAAAATATTTATGTAGCAGTGATGTTTTGATATATTTGATAAATCATAATAAAATATAATAAAATATATTTATGATGTGAAACACTTAATGAAATGTAATGTATTTCAATAAATGCATTTTTGGTATAATATACCCTAGAAATGCCAAATAAAATATATCATTTTACATTTGAGTATGAAATTAAATTTGGAATCCGACCATTTGGACATTTTTTTTAAATAAAAAGAAATCTTTTTATTAATAATGATTAATAAATATAATTTAGAATAAATAAGTAAATTTGACTGCGTTTAATAAATACATACAAATTTTATTATAAAGATGAGCTTTTCCTATGACGTTTATTGATTATGTTGACGGAATAATTGTATACAGTACATTGACTGCGTTTGACATATTCACAAAAAATACATTTTACTCGTGATTATATTGAGTCACAAACCGATTTCATTATCACTTAACAAGTTTTTAAACGAGTCTGATTTACTAAATATCATACTTAAACTCCTATTAACACCATGATATAAGACAAATAAACTCTCATAAATAAAGATAAGTAAATTCCCATTAAAAAAGATAAAACAAAAGACTTATTAAATTCCATAAAAGAGATAACAAAATTCACAAAGTAAAAAAAAAATAAAATTAGATATATATTTAGAAAAACACATAATAACATATATTTTTTTTATTAAAAATAAAAAATAAAAAAAAATAAAAAAATAATCCATCACTAACTAAATGAAGAGGGACGGTAACTCAATCAATAAATTTTAAGAAAAATAAAGAAAAAAGTTGAGGGTGAAGGATAGTTATGTTTGTAAATACTGATATCTTAATCTTAGTGAAATGCCAAAATTCTTTGGCCATTTGGACACTGAAACATTTGACTTTGGGACACTGAAACATTTGACTTTGGGATATTTAAACTATTAAATCCAACAAATATAGTTTCTCTCGGCCTCTCTCACATGTTAATTAAACAACAATTAAAAGTAAGTTTTTAAGTTTTGTTTCACATGCTAATGACTAATTAAAATTATTTACAACTAAAAAAATAATAATTAATAATATTGATTTTTGGGATAAATTATAAATAAAATTTTTTCTTTATTTATGAATTTCATGATAGTCTGTATTTAATGGTCTAAATAAAAAAAAAATTGATAAACATTATCCTTTCTAAATTCCATTAAAATTTTTATTTTTCTGAAAAAGCTCCAAGAAGAAAATAAAAGTGTTCTCTTGCATTGCCAGTGGCAGCACGATAGATAGGAGCTTCAAAAAATAAGTAAATAAAAAAAGGCACAAAGTAAAGTGCTTTTACCATATGCGCATCCCGCGCATATTAGAACAAAGACACAAAACTTCAATGATTACTCCATAGAAATGCTTAGATAGCTTTTGACCAGTTTTATGATTCAAAAATCAAAATTTGGAATATACCAAGAAAAAAAACAAGACAACTTGGAACCTCGACGCCAATCATGTTATTAGTCTTCTACTACGATTTCCAATCACGAGGCCCATTCTCGTAATAATAATAATAATAATAATAATAACCCAAGCCCAGAATCTCCTCTCCACACACACAAACACACGCTCTATCACCTATTAATAAATGCCTATCTCTATTTCTAAACCAAGTATTAAATGCAGCAGCTGGAAAATCCACCCACCTTCCTTCCAAAAAATCTCCCCTAATTCTTTCCCTTTCTCTTCCAAATGGATTCTTTCAATCCTTCTTTAAACTCAAATGTCCACCATCGCCACTACCACCACTACTATCCCCAATATTTCTCCACCCACTTCCCCCAATTATCTAACCAATCTTGGCCTTGGCTATTCAATAGCCATAACTCTTGGCTTTCTTGTTCTTCTTTCCACTATTCTTCTTGCTTCTTACATCTGTTGCCGTGCTTCTCGCAATCGCTCTCGTAACAACAATGATAATAACAGCAGCAGTAGCAATAACAACAACGCAAATTCTCCCGCTGATGGTATAATTCTTCCGCGCATTATATTCGTTGCTGAAGATGAGGATGATCCAGAACGTGACCTTGAAAGTTCTGCTGTTGGTCTTGATCCGGCGGTAATAAATTCGTATCCCAAATTTCAGTTTTCTAAAGATGGGAGTTTAAGTGGGAATAATACTACTTGCTCGATCTGTTTGTGTGAGTATAAAGATTTGGAGATGCTAAGAATGATGCCCGAGTGTAGACATTATTTTCACTTATGTTGTATTGATGCTTGGCTCAAGCTTAATGGGTCTTGCCCGGTTTGTCGGAATTCGCCGCTTCCGACTCCGCTTTCTACACCGTTATCGGAGGTCGTGCCTTTGTCCCAATACGCGGCGGATCGATGGAGGAGGAGATGATTTCATGTTATTTTGATTGTTTTTGGAGTGGTGGTGAGTGATTTGGGGTCTTGTTTGGTTTGTTTTTTGGAACTGTAAATTTTTATTTCTGAATTCTGAGTAGGCAGAGGTAGTGGGATTTTGAGTTTCTTTTTTTCTCTTCTTCTTTTTTTTTTTTTTTTTTTTTTTTTTTTTTTTTTTGTACTGATGAATTGTGATTTTGGTTTGCTAAAGCAGAGAAATGGAAAAACAGAGTACTATTTGCTTTTTGTGGTGTAAGAAACTTTAGAATTTGATGTTACTGTTTTATTACATTGAATTAAACCATTTTTTTCTCATCTTCACTGTGGAATGATTGATCTTTTCGATTTCTGATTAGCGACTAGTCAAGCTTTTAACTTGTTTTTATTTACCTATAGATGATTAAAAGTTTATTACTTATGGCAACAAGAGTTAAGTCAATTAACATCAGATTGAAAGCAGCAATTAACACACAGAAGAGAAAGTTGAAATTAAGTACATCTAACGCCAACCGCTGACTTAATAACATCTAATTCATTGTAGATCTCATAAAAAAAATTTTAATTACTCTGAGACTACCCTACATCTTCCCTTTTCCTTGCCCTGCACTCCTGCTTGCCTTTAATCTTTTCTTTTTCTATTTTATAAGCACTGCAATAAAGGAGCAAAATTTGCAAGAACCATGAATCACGAATGCCAACCCATTAATATATATGTTTAATTCTTGCTGGACAAATTTTATATTACAGCAAGAAGAGATGCTGATAAATTTTTTATGATTGCTTAGTCTATATGCCTCCTTTTATGTTTACTAGTGTATTATATTATTGCAGGAAAGCTGGGATCTTTAGCAAAACGAGATGATGACTTGAGTATATTTTATATTGTGTTTTAGGTTTATACTGTGATGGAAGCGTTGACTACCTAATATCTACAGGCTTCTTACTGGCATAGAAATTATATATTCATATTAAACCTAACTAGAGTTCTTAGTAAATGCTCCCAAAAAGCTCAAAACTCAACAAAATCATAAAATAGAATTCCTGGCTCTGATCTCAAAATCTTTGATTTACAGTTTATTTCTAGATTGTTTGCCAATTAAAAAAATATGATCCTGTCAAACTCTGCAGCCCCATCCTCCTCTGCCTCTCCCCGGCTATACCTTTCAGCTTCAGAGTTTCAGGTATTCTAAAATAGCTTCTCCTTTGTGTCTCCTATTATATAACTGTTTGTACAGAGTTTTTTTTTTATGAATTCGTCTTGTTGGAAACCTTATTGTACAACTAAATGTAGTATGTTAGATACTTTGTTTGTTAGAGTTCTTTCATAGTTGCAGCTACTACAGTCCTTTTGTTAGCTGTGAATAGTTTCCAATCTCAAAAACTTAATAAGACAGATGGGAAAATTTCATGTTTCTGTGAAGTTAGGAAGGTGGGGTGGAGCACTTCACAGATCAATCTTTATGCTTGGTATCTTGGTTCTTTTGATTTTTATTGCTACTCTGTCCAAATTCTACTCTATTAGATCTCTTTTTACTTCTGATACCTTCTGCAATCATGTCAATATGGAGCGTCAAAGCACTGTTAGAAGCCATGAAGTGGGTGTAACCGTTGAAACTATTGTTCAAAAAATCCAGGGAGAAATTAATGAGATAAAAGATTTGCGAACTGATTCATCATCAGCAATTCATTTGTCTAGATACATTGCTTTTCTTACTGATATTATGGGGCTTATAGGGTCGTTACAGGCATCTTTGCCTTCAGATGGAGGAGTCCATCAGCCAAACACTGAAATCAGAGTTTCACATCCTCTATTAAGGCCAAAACAAGAAGCAGATGAACCTGCTGAGTTCTTCCTAATTGAAGAGATTCGCAAGTATGTAAGGATCAAACCCAACCGATTAGGGAAACAAAACTTCATGGGAGCTAATGGAACATTTACAAGCATTGGCCATGCTTGTTTTTCCATGAAGAAAGATCTTGAAGAGTATATGGACTACGATGTTGGTGAAATCTGCAATGATGACTGGAAACTAGCTCAAAGGCTGATGGTTCATGGGTGTGATCCATTACCAAGGAGAAGGTGCTTCTCAAGAGCCCCACAGCTATACAGCAAGCCATTCCCCATAAATGAGTCAATTTGGAAGCTTCCTGAAAATAGAAATGTTCGGTGGAGTCAGTACAGATGCAAAAACTTCACCTGCCTGGCAAGCAACACCACTGGAAAGGGGTTCTTTAAATGTGCAGATTGCTTTAATCTCACAGCTCATGAAATGCCAAGATGGATCAAACATGTAAATCTTGACCCCAACATGAATCTCACTGCAGATTTTCTGATTCCTGAAGTGCTTAAAATTAAGCCAGGAGAGATTAGAATTGGATTGGATTTCAGTGTAGGAACAGGCACTTTCGCAGCTCGAATGAGAGAATTCAACGTCACAATAGTCTCAGCAACTATCAATCTTGGAGCACCTTTTAATGAGATGATCGCTCTTCGGGGACTTATACCTCTTTACTTGACTATAAATCAAAGGCTACCATTCTTTGATAATACACTGGATTTGATACACACAACAAGATTTCTTGATGGTTGGATTGATTTTGTGCTACTGGACTTTATATTATACGATTGGGATAGAGTTTTGAGGCCAGGGGGTCTGCTTTGGATTGACAGCTTTTTTTGTTTAAAGGAGGATTTAGATGATTATATAGAAGCTTTTAAGATGTTAAGGTACAGAAGGCATAAATGGATTGTTGTTCCTAAGCTGGACAAAGATAATGATCGTGAAGTGTTTTTTTCTGCTGTACTAGAAAAGCCTCCCAGACCATTTCGTTAAATCTTATTTTGGGGTGTAATATATTAATATATTTGTTCTGTTCATGCTAGTTTTTTAAAAATCTTCACATTTTAACAGCTCCTATGTCTATGATCATTGATATTTGTGTAGTCCAAGCAATGCATGGAAGAGTAGAGACTGTGCTATTTGAAATAAACATTCTTTCTATACCTAAATTCAAATAGTTAAACAACATATTTGTTTTATTACTTTTATACATTTTATTACAATTACACACTTTAATGCTCTACTTTATTATAAGTTCATGCAATTGAGCTCGGTTTACCAAAGGAAAACTTATATGAATTATTTGAAGAGACATTTGTATTCTCAATCCAATAATAATCAAATTCTTGAAGTAGCCCAACATGGGTTATCAAATTCCTTTCAAACTAGTCTCTGTTTTTCTTTTTTTTGATTATGACTCCAAATATGAAATATCTAAAACAATTCTTTAACTTGTATATACAAACTTTACTTATATTCTTTACTATTAATTCAATGGGCCAGCCCTAATAAAAATTGACCCTGACTGGGTAATCACTACAATTTTAGATGTACAGAGCAAAGATAAAATGGAATTTTGGAAAATTCCATTTGCATAATCTTGAAAAGGATGTGTGTGGTGCTGAAAAAATGAGTGCCCTTCTTGATGGGCTAAAAGTAAGAAAGCTTTAGCCAATGGCAATGTCCTTTCTTGCTGCCAAGATTGGGAACTTCTTAGCTAGTTCATATAACTTGTTTGGGCACAGAAATTGGCTGTACTTCTTTTCCTCTATGCTTTTGTATTGTACATAAACCACCTTCTCCTACTCTCCTGATACTACCTTTATTTTTTATTTTTATTTTTTTTTTCTGTCATGATCCTACACTCCTGATACTGTCTTGAAAATTAGGCCCAATTGTATATTTTTTGGTGTTATAAAAAATAGTTTATAATTTATACCCTCTCTCCCCCCCCCCCCCCTCCCTTTTTTTTATTTTTTATTATTATTATTATGTTATAAGCAAATTGATTTAGGTTCCGTTCTTATATTTGAAAATTATTTTTTTTAAAAAATATTTTCTAAAAAAATATTTTTTTCAAGAATTAATTTTTTGTTTACAATATTAAA
The DNA here is from genome assembly GCA_949750685.1 of Vernicia montana. Taxonomy (NCBI): domain Eukaryota; kingdom Viridiplantae; phylum Streptophyta; class Magnoliopsida; order Malpighiales; family Euphorbiaceae; genus Vernicia; species Vernicia montana. The sequence continues at coordinate 25,595 of CATKHJ011194211.1, read as the reverse complement.
AATTTCAATTTATAAAATTATAAACATATTTAAACTTATAATAATTTTGTATTTTAAAATTTTTATTATTAAGTACGAGAAAAAAAAATATATAAAAATGATAAATTTGATGGTCGCTAGCAGCCGGTAGTGGTTTGTAGCGGTTGGTGGTGGTTGTCGGTAATCAGCGGTGGTTATCAGTGGTCGTTGATAATGAGTATCGGTGATTGACAAATTAATAAATTTGTATTTATATATTTTTCTTTTATTATAATGAGTTTGTCGAAATCCGAAAAATGACTTCTCATTTTGAAAAAAAGAAGTCATTTTTCTTAAAAAAAAAACTTAATTTTTCATTAACTAATAAAATAATTTCTATTGACTAATTTTTCAAAACGTTCCGAACGTCAAAAAATATTTTTCGCGAAACAAAAAAAACCTTAGTAATCAATATTCACTCTTTCATTTTAATTTAACTTTTGAGTGTAATTCGAATTTATAATCTTATAATTCAATATATGATTCTAATATTTTAATTAAAAAGTCATTAATATTATTTTTACATTTAAAAAAAATTGAGCTATTTTTCTGAAAAATTTTAATTTGATATTTTGTTAGAGAAAAAAAAAAAGAGATACTTAATTATATATCTAAATTAATTTAAAAAATTAATTATGAAAACTTGATGAAACCATAATAGAAACTAGAAAAGTGGCCTAATTTCACATTTATTTACGAGAAAAAATTATTTTACTTCTTGCACAACATTACTAACAAAAATATATATATATATTTTTTGCCAATGACATTACTAACAAATAATTAACAAAATAAATTAATTATTTAATACTCAAGTTAAACTCGAGTCTATTACATCTATTTTTTTTTTTTTAGATTTTAATTATTTTAGATTTTAGATTTTTTTAATAAATTGATATTTTAGATTGATTTGTGAACCAAGTTGATTAATAAAAAATTTGCTTATTTTATATATTTTATGGTAATTTTCATATAATTAAACTTGATCAAGTCAATTGTTCATATTTTTGTATTAATTTTTTATGCTGGGCCTTTTTAATTGTTACTCCTATTCTTTTTTAATTATTCTTTTTTTTGTTTTATAAAAAAAAAATATTTTTTATTTTTAATTTTTAATTTTTATTATTTCACAAATATTAAAAAATAATTAATTAAGCTAAATTTTAAGAATAAAATGACTAAATTACCCTTATTAGTTATAAAATAATGTATAATATGTATATTAATTATAAAGTAATAGTAAATACTAACGAGAAGAAGGATAAAATTTAAAAAAAATTTGAAATGCTATTAATTTTAAAAAATCACAAATAATTTAAAAAGAAAATAAAAAAATAAAAAAAAAAATAGACGGAGTATTATATATAAAAAAAAGTTACTAAATTTATATTTTCTACACGTTAGGCCAACGTGGAGCCCACTCTGATTTTTTAGTCCCATTAGGCGATCAAAAAGTAATAGCCGTCCATTCCGTCCATCCAACCGCTAGTCGCGGCCACGTGTCTTCAATCTGCTTTACCAGGTCGGTGCCTTTCAGGACATCTAAATCCACCGTCCTGAATTTTTTCCACGTTTCCTGTACTAAAAAAGCAGCACCAAAGCCACTGCCAGAATCTTAGTAAACGCCGTCACTCCTCGATCTTTTCAAATCTAACGGCGTCAACTTTTTTTTTTTTTAATTTCAAATTTCCTTCGAACCACCAGGTTCGAACTACGAAGCTCAGGCTCGGACTTTCCTATCTACGGTTTATATAGCCGACACCACTCTTAACCTACACTTTCAGTCACTCACTGCTCAACTCGATATTTTTGTGCGAACACCAGCGAAATTAGGGATTTGGCAGATCATGGCGGAGCGCTCAGAAAATCCGATTGAATCGGTGATGGAGAAGATAAGTGAGAAGATTCACGCTCACGATTCATCGTCGTCTTCTGATTCAGATTCGGATTCCGAGAAGAAACCATCTTCCCCATCTTCGGTGAAGGCAAAGATTTTCCGGTTGTTTGGAAGGGAGAAACCCGTTCACCACGTTCTTGGTGGAGGAAAACGTATGGATTAATCTTGATTTATTATTATTTTTTTCTAAACATATTTTGTTTAATTAATGTTTAGCTTTTACTCTTTCTAGTTTCTTAGATTTGAATGCTTGTTTATATTCCGATGGTTTAGAATCAAAGTAGAGCAGAAAATAATTTCTTCAGATATTTTCTAATGAAATCTTCAATGAGGGATTGGGTTTTATTTCTGGGAAAAGCAAAAATTGATTCATATATTTGTTATGTTTTGTGATTTTTGATGTATATATAAAGTACTGAATTTGTAATTTGAACGATCCAGCCTAAGTATTGTTTATTAATTTCACACAATTAGACTGAATACTAAATTTTTATGAAGCAATTAACCAGAAAGCTTAATTTGCTAAGCAATTGTTGAAAGAAAATTGAATTTTCAATAGGTTTCATCCTTTTTTGATATAATATTTCTTTGAATAAGTATTCTTGTTGCATTGAAACCTCACTGATTATCATTTCAGTGTTGTGTTGTGCTGGACACTTATATGTTCCCTCTCTTGTTTCGTTTTTATGACAATTTATTGCAGCTGCTGATGTGTTGTTGTGGAGAAACAAGAAGATCTCAGCTAGTGTGCTTGGAGTTGCTACTGCAATTTGGGTCCTTTTTGAGTTGGTTGAATACCACCTCCTTACTCTAGCATGCCATATTTTTATCCTCTCCCTTGCAGTATTGTTTCTGTGGTCCAACGCTCACACATTAATCAATAAGTAATCTCTGGTTCTTTTTATCGGTTTTATCTAAGGTATTAACCACTGTTGGCCATGTTTCATTTGTATTTATACTTTTTGTATTTTGTGCTGTTTTATAGGACTCCACCTCGTATCCCGCAAGTTCATCTTCCTGAAGAACCATTCCTGCAGGTTGCTTCAGCACTGACATTCGAAATCAACCGAGGTTTTGCAGTCTTACGATATATTGCAACTGGGAAAGATTTGAAGAAATTTCTCATTGTATGTTCATTATCCATCCAGTTATTTCTTTTTCTTAAGGCTTCATTGGAGTTCAAGTATATAATTTATCAATTTATATATAATTTTTTTTCCAAGAAAAGTTCCTATTCTATTATAAGTTGACAAATTTGGTAGAAATGACCAAGTTATGCATTGTTAAGCCACAAGTGTCATGTTGGTTATTTTGGTGCAGTGATTTTTGGTGTTGCACTCTTCTCGTATTCCTTACCTTATATGAGTATTCAATTATAAGATAACTTATATTTTGTAATCCAATTCTCAAAATTGTTGTGTTTTTTTTTTTCATGTCAGGTTATAGCTGCCTTGTGGGTTGTGTCAGTTGTGGGGAGCTGGTGCAATTTCTTGACCTTGTTTTATATATGTATGACCATTGCGACTGGTTTTGTACATTTTATTAATCCACCATTTTAGACAGTGTTGCTGACCTTTTTATAATATTTTTTCTTAAAACAGCCTTCGTTTTACTGCATACGGTACCAGTTCTATATGAGAAATACGAGGACAAGATTGACCCATTTGCAGAGAAGGCAACAATTGAGATCAAAAAGCAATATGCCGTATTTGATGCTAAGGTTTTGAGTAAGATACCTGTGGGTGCATTCAAAGCCAAGAGGGTTTAGAGAGGGTGGTGGTTCTGTTTGGTGCAGACGATTGGTAATCATGGGTTTGTAGTGATTGCTCTTTCATAATTTGCTAGAGCTCCTCTTTTTTCACCCCATCAACTGATCCGATTGTTTGGGATTGCAGTTTGGTGTTTTATGGGGTTACTTTCAAGTTGTAGGTTTATTTTGAAAGCTTTATAATCTGTCTGCAAGTGGTAGCACCTTTAAAGTGGGTAATTTTTGACATTGGTTTTATATTGGATGTGTTTTGGTTCCCTGTATATGGCTTATGTCATATTTTGGAGCATTTTGCTGCTTGGTATCACGTCTTCATCCTTAATGAATTGAGCATTAGAAATTTTTTAAAAGTGAAAATATATTTATTTTGTTACATTGGAATTTTCTTTAAGGAGAAGGGGATGTCTAGGATTGATCCTCTAATCTGCTGCACTAATTAGGCTTATTGATAAAATGTCAATACTAGCTGTCTGGCACCCATTTTTTTGGACCGCACCCACTTTTTTGGTTGGAAATCATAGCTTCATCTGCAATCGAGGCAACTCGCCTTTTCAACCGGATAAGGGCAAAAGGAGTATGAAAGGAAAAAAGAATGATATAGTGACGTTGGGTGTTTAAATTCTATTGTGCCGGTAGAAAATGCTAAATTTACCACTATTATTTTCCTCTTTGCCAAAAAAAAAAAAAATTAAAAAAAAAAAAAATCGAAGATATTATCTAATAAAATTAACACCCACACAATCTGCTTGCAGCGGTAGTACTCCACAAAATATTTCCTTTTTAAATCTCTCGATTTATTTTCCAAGTATGTATTTCTGTACATGTTGTTAATAATTTGGATCGTCTAAATAAAAGGCCCATTTATCAACAATCTATTGTTTCTCCAATTTGGGCCACAGAAATATTAGAAGTCCATCTACTGAGCCCACTTATTTGGGTCGTCTATACAAAAGGCCCATTTGTTGAGAATATGTCATTTAAAGTTGGGCCACGGATAGTTTTAAAGCTCCGTTTAATTTGGACGATTTGCCGTCACTACAAAAAAAAAAAAACCAGACCTTTTATTTTGGTCTTTCACACAGAAGAAGCCATCATCAAGGATTTGTCGTTTACCCAACGTTATTTTAAAAAGTAAACATCTTGGAATTATTTTCAAGTATGTGCCATTATCATTATATCATAAAAACGAGTTGGACCCATTAATTTGGGTTGTCTAGACAAAAGATCCATTTGTCACAATATGTTATTTAATTGGGCCACAAAAATTTCAAAGTCCATTTATCTTAAATGATTTACTGTCCACCTAAAATTAATTAGCCCATTTATCTAGGTCATCTATAAGAAAGGTCCAGTTATCAACAATATATCATTTATCTGAGTTGGGCCACAAGTAATTTTAGAACTCCATTTTTCGATGATCTGTTGCCTTGGTGTTCAATGCTAAAAGCCTTTTGACTTTTTTCACTAGTGTTAAATGCTAAAAGATACTAGTGGACTATGAATTTAGGATGCCATCATCACACTAGCAGATGATGGAAACGAATGAGGGGAAAAGCTATTCACATTTCAACATGAAAGTACTGATCGAACACAAGTTTTACAATAAAACTAGGAAAACGGTGGGATTGTTAGGCCTCTTCAGCAGCTGATTTGGGCCATTAACATATAATATACGCAATCGCAACTAAGGGGAAAAATCTATACTCGTTTCAGTATAAAAGAATTGATTGAACAAGACTGCAAACTACAACATCAATGAACAAATCTGTTACTTTGACTAATTACATGATTCATCATAAATTTCAATGGTTCATTAATCTTGAAATCCGTGAAGTGCTATCTGAGGATGTTAAAGGAACTGTTGAGAACTCAGAATCAGAATGTTCATATGACCGTAAATTTCCTTGAACAGAGAGAGAATTATAGCTATGGGTTGGAGAAAAATTTGGTCTTGAGATGGCAGATACAGTACCTGCTGTATAGGGCAATGGCAATGGTGAATCTTCCTTGGGTTTACCTGTATCTTCTGCAGATTCCCTCTTCTCCTTTTCTTCAGTTTCCTTGAGAAGAAAATCAACCCACAGATCTGCAAAGGACTGTAGACAAACAAACTTGAGATTAAAATTGCAGTCATCTACAACTACGGAATATATAGACAAAAAGAATTTGGACCAGAAATGACATTTAACTGAATAAGAGAGAAAAGCAGAAAAAAAGATAAAACGACTTTTCCCATCTACAGTTAAGAGTACTGAGATATGCACACACACAAATATGCATATGGTTGGAGGGAATGATTTATTCATTTTTGACAGAGAAAATGGACTTGCACATCATTTCATAATTGCAATATTCATGTATACAATGTTGATATCTCACTATAGGCTTTAAAATGTAATATGTCAAAATGGCCAAACAAGATATTTAATGGTATTGATCCAGAAAAGGAAATCATTAAAAAAAAAATGTAAGATGAACTGGTAGTCTTGGCTGAATGTTCACCTTGGGTTGTGAACAACCCAGACAATTATTATTAAATAACTAGCCCATGCATTTTGAATTTGATGAACTGTTATTTTTAGCAAAATGGAGTTAAAAAAATCAATTATACGACAATTTATTCAGCTTGTATTTCAACTTTGGACTACAGCATCGTATTAAAGCCTACGGAGGAAAAAATCCAATTTACAAGACCAAATTTATGATAGATAAGAGAAAACCAAGAACTCATGCACAACTGTGTCATACTTAAAAGCTCGAATGAGCTAAGCTTTGAGTAGGTCACTACTGGGCACATTGCCACCCTAGATTGACAGAGTCCAAAGTGTGCATTAAGGTACCAGAAACAAAACTGAAATAAAACATCTATAGACAGGACAGATAAAATGCCCATAACCTAATGAATTCATTCTTTGCAGGTCAGATATTATTCATTAGCAATGAGGATAAACAATGAAACCTGGTTTTCAGATGCTGTATTTGCATGTGCATCTGCTGAACTTCCTCCCAAGATTCCACCAACCAGGCGTCCAGGTAGTCCCAAAACTCCCCGGACAACACCTCTGCCACCTTGTTGAGCAACACCTATCCTCTGCTTGTCTTCTTCAGAGAATCCCAGCATCCGAACCATGAGATCAAGAACCTGTCACACACCATACAAGATAAGTCATACCCCAGCAAAGAGAGAAAGAGAGACGAGATGTTGGGAAAAAGGATTCAATAGTGAGTGTTTTAATGAAGTTGGGAGAGACAGAAGCAATCATCATCATTCTAAAACTTAAAATGGGACTGTGGGAGCAACAAAACTATACAAGTTCTTTTCAACGAATCTATATTAGGAACTTCTAGTGAAAATGGTTCCCAACACATAAAACACTGTATTGGGAAACATTTGTTCTCTAAGGTAATTTAACAAGGCTGCCTAGATATCCTAAATAAGTGACAAATAACTAAAATTAATCGGAGGACAACACTAGCCCCTCTGATATTTAGATTCATACAGTTCTGGATATCATCCTAATTAAAATGAATCATCCAGTTCTAGGGCCTAGCTTTTTTACCACAAAACACCTTGTTAACAAATAAGAACTGACGAGAGAATTCTCTATACAGCACAATTATGCATCCTAACCAATTGTATCAGGAGAGATGCAAACCTCTTTGCTGTGGTTCCTCTGGAAGTAGGTCACTAGTAATTTGATCACGATGCGCCTGTCAACAAAAGCCAATCATATGTAACAAATAAAATAACTTCCAATTCCACCAATAGAATTTACAAGCAACAAGATAACACCATGTTTAACTACTTAAAAATTCATTATTGGACCAAGATGCTAACAAATAATACAATAATTACCCCAATGAATTAAACAAGCTAACCTGTCAACTAGAAAATCAGAATCCATTGACATTCTATTAAGCCTGGTCATGCTCTGTTCAAGAACACGACGTAATTTTCCATTGTCTTCCTCAAGCTTGTTTACTCTGTTTTTCCCTTCTGCTAGAATCCTTTCTGTATGTGAAAGCTTGGCTAAAATTTCTTCTCTCTCTCTCTTTAATGCTTCTGTTCCTCGTTCTGCATCCTGAACAAAGAAAATTATGTTGAACTTATCAGGAAGCAAACCTCATAGACACAAGTAAAACAAGGCATTGGGAACCTATAATGTTCCAGTCTTCAAACAAGAACTAGGAGGCTTTTTCTACCTGACACTGGTTAACATGAGGCATAACATGTCCTGCTTCACACCTATGTACACTATCTTTAGTTTAAAAATATCATTGAAGGAAAAAGGTGCTCAGATGCACTTATATAGTCTTATTACTGTATCTTACCAGAGGACTTGATATTGACAATGTAAAATGCATAAAATAAAACAAAAAGGATTAAAAAAGGGGCATTAAAGAGTTCATGATGATGAAGTAAAATACTTTGACCTATTAACAGAATGTGAATATTCTCAAATCAACCAAAGTCTTACAGAGAAATACTCAGGATGATGATATCTGACACCGAGTCAATGACACATTTTAAATGCACAACCATAGATGAGATCATGTACATGAGTACCATGACTTTTGAGTTTATCTCCAATGTGGTGGGCCATAAGTACCTATGGAATCAGCAAGTTATACATCAAATTCTAATTATTGAACCCACCATAAAACCTTAAGGACAGTTTAAATTCTTATTCATATAACATCATAAGGGTTACTAACAATATGAACCTGCCAGCTTTTTGTTAGTTGCAACTTAAAAAAAGCCCTAGGTGTCCACTCAATAACAATTAACATTAACTGCTATAGGCCAATATCCAACAGCAACTAAATCTGATAAAAAATATTAGCAGAGGAAGATGAAGAAGAAAGGAAGCCCCAAATAGTGCCATATTATCAAGAATATATCAGTCCATCATTTGTCTGCAGTTGCCTATGGCACACCAAATTTGTGTGCACTCCATTACTAGCTTAAGATGATAATAATTCAAAAATGCATACTGACAAGTCTTGTCCAAACAAGAAACACATTTCAAATTTGTAAAAGAATAAAACTTGAGTCTGGATAACCAGGTCATAATTAACAACAGGGAGGAGAGAAGACCATACTTTCAAAAGCTCAGAAAGCTTAGTTGTTTCTTCTCTTGCCAAAGCCAAATTTTGCTCTAAATGTTCCTGTGCATGCAACAATATAACTAAAATTAGGGGGGAAAATACAACTGAAGATTGCAAGACAACCCAAGAGAAGCCCTAAGACAAACAAAAAATCTTTACCTTCGCTTCAATTTCAGCAAAGTACTGACCAAGAGCAGTTTGAAGATTTAGAAGCTCGACATTTTTTGAATCAATTGTGCTCATACAATTTGCAAGTTTCTTATTCAAATCTTCAATAATTTCCTTGGACTTCTGGATTTCATTGCTATTAATTGTCCTGACTTCCTCCTGCTTGGCAATTGCCTGCTTCAGAGCTTTCTCCAAATGTAATATTTGAGCCTTTTGATACTCATTATTTTCATGAAGTTCTTCAATTATTTTACTATCCTCATCCATTTTCTCTGATTCTTCAGACTCCTATGCAATATTGAAAACAATTGTTAGTATTGAGGAAATTCTGCCACATTACATTTATTTTAATTGTTGTTACCTTTATGATTATTTGCATTAGCAGTTAAAATGCATATTCATTGCACACAAATGTCTATGTCAGAAAACAGTATACATACAGCAAAAGCACAAGTAGACACAGGAAGCTTAGCATGGAAATGCCAAATGTCAAAGTTATTAAAGAAATGAATTTAATAGAAAACAACCAGATCCTTATATCTTTAAAGTAAATGTAAAGTGAAGTAAACAACTAAATCGCAATGACTTCATTCCTTGTTTAGATCAGTATAAAGCACATAATCAAAACATTAAAACTAGAACTGCCTTTAATTTTTTAAAGTGACTGTCAATCAGTATAGTTGGTCTTTACAAATGCCTTTAATCATTCATGTCATTAAGAAGGTGCTACTTTTATGGTTGAGAGAGAATGTGTGTGCTCCAAAGATCAATCATTGAGCAGCACATATGAAAGTAGCACTGCAGGTGAATTTCAGTAAATAATTAAAACTACAGAATCACCCAAAGTGAAGAAAACAGGCCAGATGAGACTACAAGGGGAAATTGGAATTGTACAGATAGCGACCTTTTCTAATAAATGCTGCTTAAGACGAGTCAATTCTTGCAATGCTTTATCCCTTTCATGGCATGTTTCCTTTAAATCTTTCTCCAATTTTCGTAACGATAACTCCATTTCTTCCTTACCATGAAAACTTCCAGATGAACCTACCCCCTGAGGAAAAAAAAATTACAATTAATTATTCACATGAATGAAGAAACAATAGGAAGGTATATTCATTGTCAGTAAGAACGGGTAACACTCAATATTTTACCCACGCACGCATGCAGATAGAGAGATAGAGAGAGATTACCCTATCCGGCAAGGTTTTATCAGGTGAAGCATTTCTGCTCATTTCCAAGGCAGCCTCAAGTTCATTCTTTGCTATCTAGACAATGACAGCATTTAAAGAGCCCAAACAAAATCAACATGAATTTTACTAACATTATATGGACACATCTTGCTTTAAAGATATTTTTTTAAATATACAGGAGTATTAACCTTGAGGTTAGTGTTCTCCTTCTCTAGTGTTGCAATTATTTTTTTCAAACCCTTTGAAGTGTAATCGGCATCTTCATCTTCCCTTCTACTCAACTCCATTTGCAGTCTTCTTATCTCTGATATTTTCTCATTCAATTCACTATGTATTTTACTCATCTCCAAAGAGGTCTAACAATAGAGATGCAGAAACAAATAGGTCAGAGCCTCAAAATAAGAGAGAAAATATATATAGAAAAATGCTCCAACAACAGCATCATGGCAAAAGCATAAAGTAAATTAAAGCAAAATAAAGTTTTAAACTCACAATCACAAAATGAAGTTCTAAGCTCACAACCACCAAATAGGGTAATTCATAAACATGAAATTTGAGAAAAATACAAAGATATACACATACTGAAACATAAAAATTCCACAAACTCCCTAAATTTCAAGAAGTACCCAACAATGGAAACCCGAGATGAAGGGGGAAGAAAGATATAAATAGACATTAAATTGAAGGCACATACATATTATTAGCCAGATCTTTTTGTTACAATATTTAAAAAACAAAAAAGCAGAGCAATCAACAGGTTAAAAGAACTTAGGAGTTCCAGTAAACCAATGGTAACCCTTGTCAAGGACTACTGACAATAATTAGGGCATTTCCAAAGCTAGAAAACATGATAATGTATTACCTGTTAAGGTAACAGCATCAATTCTATTTACTAGTTCACTACCTGTGTAGAAGGAGTATTTACAAACAGTTATCTACATAGCAAGTGCATGCTTCGAAACATGATCAATTCACAAAAGTTGGGAAAATAATTATCGGTACAAAATACTCAAATAAAAATACATTAGAGTTAATACTGATCAATTCCAATCCCACTCACTTTGGATTCATCCATTTTTAGCAACCTTAGTTCCTCCTGAAAAGATTCCTTCAACTTGTGCTCCTCTGAAAATAATAAAATTCCCAAGACCACCCACCATTCCAAAAAAAAAGGTGGAAATTTTAGCAAGCAATTCATCAGAAACCAAACAAGAAATCAAGTTGAAAAATTGAAAATAATCACAATTAGATTCAAAGCAGAGGAGTTTACCTTGTAATTTTATCTGTACATTTGCTAACTGATCACGTTCCTTTTCAAGTTCCATTCTAAGCTGTTTGATTTGTAACTCATGAGTAGCTTGCACTGCTGCCAGGGACCTATTTTTCTCCTCTAGCAAATCTGCAAGCTCCTAGAAGGCATTCATATATTTGTTGTCAAGTTCATTCATTAAGTAAAAAGCATCAAGACATAAGACACGAGAAAAAAAAATCTTTACCAATTTTCTCTCTGAGCACGTGCTACACTAAAAAAGTTACATTTTGGAAATTAACATCACTGTCCATGTCAGCATAAAAAACACAGGACACAACATGCCATTACCTTTTCCTTCCCCTGAGAATTTGAATTATTAAGTTCCGTCTTACAATGACCAGCATCAACTCGATCAGTATGTATGGTTCCATTGCCTACTCCATTCTGTGTTTGATTTCCACCAAAGAAGTTTTTTACTGGCATCATAGATTTATGATGCCGGGTGGGTGATTTATCACCACTTCCCTGCACAAAATCCAGAATCATAGTTACTTCAACTAATCTACATTTACCCTAAATACTCATGTCAAATCACAATACTCAATCATGGGTATGATACATTGACACTTTAAGTCAGTGAGAATATCTATAACGATTTAGAAACAACCCCTAAATGCATACCTTTATTCTCTGTCCAAATAACATGATCCACAAAATTAGCTTTCATAAACTCTTTACTCTTGTTTGGGGAGAAAAATAAATAGAATGATAAATTCAGCTCAAATGCAGTAAAATCACATTGAAAAACAAACACTGCACACACACCAACAAAACTAAAAGGAGAGAGGGCACAAAATCTAGTTCAGGATTGAAAATACCATCTTCTATATGTACAATTACATAATCTACTAGGCTATCATTATACATAACCATTTAATAACAGACCAAGAATCAAATCTGGCATGATTATGAAATACATGGATAACTCAACAATTAAGCCAAACCATGGAGAAAGAGAGAGAGAGAGAGAGAGAACATATAATCCAGGTTGAAAGGGCCATCTTCCATGTGCACTTAACATAATCAATGAACTATCATTACATCCAAGACAACATAATCAATGAACTATCATTACATCCAAGACAACTAACTTCCTAGAGACGATGATAGATGCTAGTTTGCATAGTTCCGAAGTCAAATGCTATCAACAACCCACCATAGCCATAAGTGATACATCCAATCTTTTATTTCTCCATACCCATCCAAATTTAGATAACATCATAAGTAAAGAAAAACATGTCAATGACCTCCAAACCAAGTGATTTAATGTCCTCTTGTAGCCAGCATGGTATTCAGTTATATCATGGACGGTCAAAATAGATAAACAAGCAAGCTTTATACATTGTTGGTTTGTTGTGATTATATGTTCTGTTGTAGCTAGCATGACTGTTCATATCATCTTAAGATCCTGCTCTAACTCATACAAAAACCTAGAGTGGTGAAAAGATAACAAGCTGAACAAAAGCACTCTGTTGATGTCCATTTTAAAATACTAAATGCGTGCAATATACAGAGCTGGATAATGAAAGCTCAGCAAAAGTAAGTAAACAAATTTATGGATAACCATGTACCAAGATGCACCATATGCAGTAGTTATAGATAGCTGTTTTTTTTCCAGGTGCATTATACAGTACAACTGCACCAAGCAAAAACATCAGAAACAGCATGTACATCCGCATGTGGACAATCTTATTTAAGATTTCAAATTGAACAAAATTATAATGTTTAAGCTGAGGAGACAAGGAGTAATGTGGAACTTATAAAACACATGCATAATATGAAACAAATAGATTAAACTTGTGAATGACAGATTTCAATACTTAAGGAAATACCTTGAGTACATGAATGCTATTTGCTGATGCTCTTGAATTCTCACTTCTGGAAACATTCAGAGCCTCCTTTGTTGCATCCAAATTCTGCTTCAATGAGCCATTTTCTTGGTTCAATCTGGAAATTTGATCCTGTCAAATTGGGGTACGGGACAGTGTTTTCCAGTTGTCAAAGGCCCTTTACCAGTGAAGCTAATTAACATTTAGAGGAACTGGAACGACAAAACCATGCTACAGAAAAGGTACTGGGATGCACAGTTCAATGATGAATCCCCAGAATTAACAAACTGAACAAAGGGAAACATGTGATTTCACATATTGAAACCATTTGATCCTTATTCTTGACAATGTCTTGCCAGTAAATATTTTTTTTTTTTGTTTAATAGGGAATGAGAAAGCACATCAAAAATAACAAGGGAAATAGCAATTAATGTGCAGAATGCATTTTGCAACTATATGCACCTAGCTTGCTTATCACAAAGATATATCAAACGCCTTTATAAAATGATTAGAGCACAACCTTTTAAGCTTTCAATTTTTAAAATTATGAATCATTTTGCCACAAGTGTCAAACATCTATAAACAAACAGAACTTTTATGACTACTACATGCAGTGACAGTGAGAGTATCATCTCAAGGGATATTCCATTCATAATGTTAGATGTAATAAACCAAAAGCTATAAGGTTATCCCTAAAGGTTTTGCATAATCCCACATCCATTTTTAGAATGGGAAGAAGTTCATCATAATAAGTCATAATCATATGTATTTAAATGCAAAATTTTTCCAATGACCTGTCTTGTATATGAATTAGCAATTGAAAAAAATACTAGTTGGATATGTGTCCATATCAAAAAACAAAAATACAATAAGAAGCCAATGGAGTACCTCTTTTTCTTTTAATAAAGCTGCATAATTAACTGATAATGCTTTAATTTCTGCTTCAGATTCCTGAAGCCTTCTGATTTCCGATTTGTAAAGTTCAATCTACAGGAAGTACAAATGATAGGAATGTTATGTCAATTAACAATATGGTCAACAAACAATAGCAACTCATCCAAGAAATTACGAGAAGGGCTATTTCAGTAGCCACAACAGAATCTAGCCAGTTGTATTCGACAATTAAACTGCAAAAAAAATTTCGTTTAATTTTTGGGTGGCAGGGATGCTGAAAAGGGAGAAAGGAGAGGAAGAGCAAGGAGTGAGGCACAATTACACATTTCAGCATACGAAGCTACCAATTACTGCTATCATATCATTGGCAAACGGACTTAGAACATCTCCAATGAGCTCTTCATATGCCCCAAACTCTCCATAATAAAGAGTCAATACAATAAAATAAGGCTATTATTCAAATTTAAAATAGAGAGTGAATTTGGCTCATTTTAAATTTTTTAAATTTCTATGCATGCTTTTATTAATTCTCTCGTGAAATAAAAAGAGGGAAATGTTGTAAAATGAAAAGGAGGGAAAAAAATTAAAATCGATGGAAAAAAGCAAAATGAAAAATTAAAATTTAAAGACTCCGTTGGACTTAAAAAAAAATTTACACAAATTTGATAAAAAGCAACATTGGAGATGCTCTTAATAATGAATTGTAAATGTCAAGTAAACACAGTAAAATTAAGTAGACAGAAGCTAAACTACAAATACCATCAAGCCAGGACCAGCAACAACAATTTGGCACAGCTCCAAATCTAGTTTGAATTGGAACTCATTGGCGACACAACTAACTGGCATCTAAACCCTAATAAAATTACTAAAAACCGAATTAATCAAAAACAGAGAAATTAAAATACTCAACAATCGAAACGGCGTAAGAAGATACCTCAGAATTATATGGTGAGACCATTCCATTGGGCATTGGAGACCGCGAAACAGATTTGGAATGAGCGAAACTGTGAGAATTTCTTCGATCAGAGAATGATAAATCGTGGCCATTACTGGAGCCATAGATCTCAAGGTCTTCCTCATCATCATCATCGTCGTGCACATCCAACGCAATCTTATTTAGGTTTTGTTTCAAAGTCTCAATGGAGCTCCACATAATTCAAAACCAAGCACCGAATCTCCGCTAATCGATAAATCAATCTATTGAGTAGTGAATTTCAGAGGAATTGTATTGGTTGTCGTGCTGTTGTAGAGAAGATTTAACAGGGGATTTCTGATTAGTATATTTAGGTAGATCTGAAACAAACAAGGTGAGTTGTAACTTGTAAGATTTAATTTGTTTCTAATGAATAGTGTTTTTTTTTTTTTTTTTTTTTTTTTTTTAAAGGAGAGACAAAGTACGTTGCGTGAGCGGGTCATCAAACAGGTCTTATAGTTTGGCCCGTTACGAATTACGAGTTACGGCTTTGTGTAACTGAACCGCTAGTTGGACGTCTTTAATCACTTTCTCCTTTTTCACTGCCTTCTCAAGTCAACTAAACGGGAAAAACAGTTCCAAAAACAAAAAAACTAAACGGGGAAATATGTAATTCCGTTTAGCCTGTTTAGGAAATATATTACTACATAATAAAAATATTTTTATTTAAATTATAGATTATGATCCTAAAAATGTAACAGCTTGTAAAAAAAAAAATGTTAGTAATTTTTTTTTACTGAGCAATAAAGTGGTATCATGGGTTTATATATATATATATTTTTTTTGCTGTGGTTGAAAGAAAAATTATGTGTAATGCATTGAGACATAAAAAAAAAAGTTCACCCCAAACTCCTATTGTCCCTCTTGTTATAATGTTGTTGAGACCCCTTTGCATATTTTGAGGGATTGTGGAAATTATGTTCAAATTTAAGAGTTGCTTGTGCCTAGTGCCATTCATTTGAAGGAAAAAACTATGGATTTTCTCACGAGACTATTTTAATAAGCGTTGGGTGTGTTTCTTTATTGGTATTTTGTGGTGGTTGTGAAAATGGCAAAATGAGAGGATTTTTGAATCAAGTAATGGGACTATCCAGACTAAGGTTAAATTTATAGAGTTTGGTTTTTTAATCCTTATTTGATGTAAATAAATTTTTATATTTCTCATCTTGTTGGCTGGTCAGCTCCTCCGAATTTATGGATTAAATTAAACACTGATAGTTGTTTCAAGGCCAATCTAAATTGTGCTGGTGGAGCGGTCTTTTTTATGATGAGCACGATGACTTGTTGGATGACTATGTGGTTAATATTGGTTATTGTACAACTATAGAAGCAGAGTTATGGGTTGTTTTGAAGGGTCTTATGTTAGCTAGGAGCAAGGGTTTTCAACGTCTCATTTTTGGAGGTTGATTCTCAGCTTTTTGTACAATGGCTTACCTCTTCCTCTATATATGAGGGGTGTTGTGCTAACTTGGTTCAAGCTTGTAAGGATTTGATGGAGAACATCCTCTCCATTCTTGTTCAATATGTGTTTCGTGAAGGCAATAAAGTGGCAAATTCTTTCTCAAATGAAGTTTTGAGCTTCTATCTTGAAGTAACTGAGTTTGATAAACCTCTTAGTTTTATCATTCAGCTTCTTCAATCTAATATTATTGGTGTTTCTTGGCTAATAATAGTGCTTAGCTAAAATTTGCTTTTGCTTTTTTTGGGTTTTTTTTTTTCCTCATTTGTATTGATTAAAAAAAAAATAGTATTATGGGACAATTTTTGTATATTGTATCAAATTCACATCTAATCCGATAAAAAATAGACCATCCACATCAAGATTAAAAGAAAAAATCCTCTTAATATCATCAACTTTTTTTTCCTACTCCATTTATATTTTTATGAAAAAAAAAATCATTTGCTCAAATACCGTAATACAAAAATAGGCTTTTTTTTTTTTTTTTTTTTTTGTTACATATGAAATTATTTGTATTATTATATAAAAGGGGAAAAAATAATAAATATATCTATTTTCTATTAATAAAAGGGTCTTTTTAATTTTATTATGAATTTTTGAAAAATTTTAATTCAATAAAAGAATTATGTAACTTTTTAAATTATATTCTATTAGTTTCTATTTTTCTAATTGATCGATAATGATTCTATTAGTTTCTATTGTATTTCCAAGAAGTATACTATAAAATTGCTAATGCAGCAGATAGAGCTCATTAAATTAAATATATAAAATGCTAATATATTTGATTTTGAATTGTTTAAAAATTATTGTATATGATTATTTTTTATACCTATGTAACATGGAAAACACTCATGGTGGAATCTAGGGTGAAATTACTCCAATTTGTTTGTTGAGTGTTATTAATAATTAAAAATTCTAATTTCATTAGACATGAAATCAATAGTACAACAAAAATAATATATATATATATATATATATATATATATATATATATATATATATATAATGTTAAGATGGTGAAAGTATAAGTTTTTCCTTTTGCATTTAGATTCCATAAAAATGACATTTTATTGTTAAATTCATACTTCTTTTGGTATGTTAGGATTCAACTCATAATTTTTTCAAATTTGAAGATGAGTTTAATATTATTGGATTAAATTTATTAAATTTTTTATAATTGCTTAAGTAATGATTCATTTGACAAAAGATTACACAATTTTTTTTTTTTTACATTTTGAAAGAGAACTAAAACATCAATTTGTTTGTTTTTGAAAATAGAAAATTAGAAATAGTCCAACAAAAACCAAATACTGCAATAAAAATTGTGTGTTTTTGGGGGCATAGGAGGAGAAAAAGGTTTTTTGGGTCAAGGTGCAAAAAGAAAATTGCTAATATTGCCCGACGGCCCAAATCCATAAAAGAAAAGATCCAATAGCCGACAGACATTAGGCTGCGCACTCTATAAAGGCCACTCTCCTTCTGGATGTAGCTCACAGCAGAGATTTAGGGTTTAGTTGTTAGTCGCCGCCCGTTCCCTTCTAACGATATCCTTCTCTTATAACTCTTCTCTTGTTGATGAAATGAATAAAAATAATAGTATAGAAATAGATGCGATGACGATAATAAAATAGAGAAACTGTCGATTGCTTGATGGTTTTGTAGCCATCCTGCAAGATGAGTCTCTTATTCTGGTTCGTATTCACTGAGCATCTTTCTTATTTTATATTTGTTTGTTTCTCTGCAGCGTTTGATTTGAAAATTTTGAAGAAGGAAACGAAGGGACCTATGGAGGGAGTGCTGTGAAAAATGCACTTTTATCCAAGTTTACCTTCGGAGATTGGTGTCGATGTCGGATTGTAAGAACTGTGATCTGTTTGAAATGATTTTGAGTTCGTAGATCTGATTTTCGCACAGAAAATTTATTTCGAAATATTTAATTTTAAAGTATTTAGATGCGAAGTTCCCAGCAGAGAGGCAAGAACTCTGAATTGAGGCCTTCCTAACAAAAGTACAATCAAAACTTCGCAAACTAATCTGCCGAATCGTAGGATGCCCAAAATATTCCCTTTTTTGTGGCATCCGGAACCCTCGGCTATATGCACAACAACTTTGTTTTCTGGGTTTCTCTTATCTCACATTGGATTCATCAATCCTAAAGTTGATGGCAAAAAAATACCGAGTAAATTGGAAAAAATAACCAGCGATTAGATGTAATAATGAAATTATTAGTTTGCAAATGTTGGCCTTTCATCAAAGAAAATATAGTACTCTAAACAAGAGTAGAAATATAAAAAAAGGTCTTGCTAACTTCACAGGTGGTGATTATTACAAAATGATATCTAAAAACACTTGAAATGGCTGGTGGCTCAGGTGATGATTATTATAAAATGATCTGTAAAGAATTCATTAAACGCTTGGAGCATTGGCTGTCTCTTCGTGAAGCAATTTTAAAGACCGTTTAAGACTGTCATACAAAGGAATCTATCAATGCCTTCCCTAAAAGCATTTTCAACGGTAGTCTTTAAAATAAAAAGCAAAATAAAAGGCATATTTTGATTAATAAAGAGTTTTAAATATAAAGAGCAAATAAATTTATTTAAATTTAATGCACTTTTTATATTTTATTATTTAATGTTAAGCATTTATAAAAAAAAAAGTCAATAAAAAATAATAATTTATATGGAAAACAAACATGATATTAATCTTTGTATAGAGAGTGATTTTGGCTATATGTAGAGAACCAAACTCACTCTCTAATCTATAATTTAGATTTAGAGGGTAAGTTGGAGTCATGTTTTTTATAATTACTTTTTAAAAAAAAAAAATTATGTTAAATAAAGAGTGAATTGGAGATGTTCTAATCGGCTAATATAGCTTCTCACTTATAAATTTATAATGATATGGGTAAGAAGTTTAACCAGTTGAACTGGAGAGATTGAATATAAAATAATTAAATTAAACTTAAGTGTATTACTTAGGCATATATATAGCTTCTCACTTTTAATGACATAGGTCGAACAGTCGTATATGTACTTATCATTAGGTTATATCTTAATATGTAAATTAATATTATAAAATATAAGAAATATGAATTGTACAAGTAATTTAATAGAATAATTTAAAATAAATTTGAATGTAAATTTTTTTAACAAAAATATAAAAATAATTTTAGAATTTAAGATAGTAATAGAATAAAAATTTTAAAAGTAAATTTTTTTTATCTAAATAAAAATTAGAGAAATTAAATTTATTATTGCTAAATAGCTTAAATTTATTTTATAATATATTTAAATTTTACTGTTAGTTTATATTAATGTGGTTATTAAAATTAATTTTACAATATATATTTTTTTTACATAATATAAAAATATTTTATGGAGAAAATTGGTGCAAACTCAAATTTAGCTTAAACGACTGGAACTTTGGTAAGTTTGTCACACGTCATGAGCTCGAAACATCCTTAAAACAACAGTTAATTTTTTTTTTAATTGAAGGCTCTTAGCTGCTGAATCAATACCCGGGTCAACCAGTTCACCGGTTAATTAACTGCGGTTCAGTCTAGTTCTGACAACCATGATTAAGATATGAACGTTATGAATTCGCTGTTAAGATAAGGACATTTTGAATTCTTTTTGTTTCGGGTTCATGATTCACCAAAAGGAAAAAAAAAAAAAAAAAAAAAAAAAAAAAATTCACATTCATAGAACACCCCTTATTTTTTTCCCTCAAAATAGCTGCCCGATGCATTCACATAAAACCTGTAATTTCACTCGGAATTAATATTATGATGTTGTTGGACATGCATGCAAGTCTACCTGTAGAAGAGAAGGAATCTTAAATTGATGTATAATTGCATATAGCAACTAAGAAGCAACAGAATTTTGCAAATGCTTTTAAAACTCTGCAAGATACCATTTGCGGAAGACTGCCCTTTTCAGCTTAGTTAGGAGTCATTTAGGCCTAACAAGGTACGATGCCCAAATGTCATCTGCTGGAGGTGGCGGCTGAACCCAATGCCCAGGAATGCAGCTGTACATCCATATAAGAATTACTGAATGCAAAATAACATGAATAAACAATAATAATAATTATAATAATAATGATAAGAAAAAGTAGCCAAAGTTCAAGGACTTTGGTGTTCTTGCTAAAGGGAAGCATGAGTTGGTGTATTAATGAGATAGGCTTAAGTTGGTATGACGGATTAGCATTGTGGTTAAAGTAAGTTTCTAGACAAAAGAATTTGTAGGCTTACCTTCCCCCTGGTCTTATGTACGCATCCCATGTTCTTCTAACCTGCAAGCAGTGATGAATATTTTCATGAGATTGAATAGCTCTTATCATGACTGTCAACCCACTATAGAGCAGACATCGATATATGCATTCATTGTAGAGGCCACTTAGGGTTGAACTTGCAACGCTGTGCTAATAGAATTGGAACTTTGCCTCTGAATAACGAATCATTTATGTTCACCAATAATGGTATATTCTGCAGCATATGAAGAATCAGTGGAAAAAGTAGCCAAAGATCACCTCAATAAGCGTGCCCATATCATTATTGCTGCCATGATAATAGTGATAGAATTCCATTGGTAAATTCGCTACAGAATCATATGCTCCATTATAACTTTGACCTTCAGTTCCTCTTACTTCTGATGTGCCAGGGACTGTACCTGAGCCTACATTGTCTTTGTTCTCAGATACCTTGCCTTTGCTTTCCGTAGTTCCAACATTATCATCACTTGAATCCTTTGAGATGGATCCACGACTCTGGGTTGTTTTCCTAGATTCCTCAGCAGTTGCAATGGCACCCTTGGCAGCATCTTTGTCAGCAGCAGCAATGGCTTGCCGCTCCTCTTCCTCAACTGCAGCTCGAACTCTCTCAAGAAACTTGTCATCCTCCTCTGGGAGAAAATGCCCTGCATGATTATACAACCAACAATATTAGAAGTTCAAATATAATAATAATTAAAAAAATTCATGTGCAATAGACGCCGTATAATATTATACCGTGAATGTTAACACATGATAAAGAAAGAACATAAAAGCATAAGTCTCACAAACTTCAATAAACAAACAAGAGCCTCATTTTGAATTCATAATCATTTTTAATCAAGTTAATCTAAAATTTTATCCATGTTAAATTAATTATCAACTTTCATTTCAAGCACAAATCTAATGCACCAGAGTCACATGATAGCAATTCAAGTGCAGTTATATGTTCAGTTGTGCTATCATAGTGATGCAGAGTATAAAACATCTTATCAGAACAGTTTAGACTAGGCATACTGTAAACAAAAGGCAGGGGAAATTTTATTAGGCAAACCATGTTTTTTCAATTTTTGGATCCTCATGGAGCGTAATTCCTGCAACTTCTCCACGATCAAAACCAGCTCAAGCTGAAATATATAACATTATATAAGTTTGGATATCCCCCATACAAAGGGAAAAAGAAAACAAAAGAAAAAGAAAAAACAACAAATGCAACATTTCATGACAAATGTTTCAACAAGGTAGCTTTGAACTGTCCAATGAATAAACGTACAAATAAGACAGATCTTTCATACAGACAGATGGAGAGATAAGGATGAAAAGGAGTTCTCATTCTAGCTTTGACACATGAAACAACAAGTGGGAAATTTTAGGTAGTTTCAAGTAGATGTGTCTTACATATCTAATAATTCTTTGCTAATGGATAAAGCTCGAGGCAAACCAGACCAGAATTCATGCACAAACTAACAGAACCACAAAAGAGTCAAACAGCAGAAACAACAAAAAAAAAATGTTTCTGTTCTCCACATAAAAGAATAAAAACATGATATACTGTAGATGCGCCTCAACTCATGCTATATTGATTATTGTGTTTAATAATATAACCATTATATATTAGATCCTCAAGTATCAAAAAAGGAAACTATTTCACAAATTCTCACCTCAGATTCTAGTCTCTTTCTCTCCTCTTTCACCTTAAGCTTTGCAATCTCCTTCATCTTTTCCACCTGCAACCACCCATCCCAAGCTCATACAAACTTCAGACACAACTAAAATCAACATAATGAATAAGATCTTCAAAGGCTAGTGCTTTCACTTGAATCATGCAAGCATTCCATTGTTCAAACTAAATAATTAGACTGGCTAGTATAACGTAACGAGCACAAAACATTTTATGTAGTCACTGTCAACCAAAGAAACTGTAAAACTACACAGTTCTAAAGACAGCAGGACAGTATGTGAAGCAAAGCAAAGGAAAAGTGTAAATATGCATAATAAAGAGCACACTGGATTGAACTTGTTCATGAAACAAGAGAAAAAGTACACACAAATCAATGAGTGCAATGTTATCTTCCAACTATAAATTATAACAATTCACTGAAGGGGCTGAGAAGATAATTCTTTTAAGAGAAAAGGGAAGCTGCGGAGTGCTTGTGTTCTTGCAAAAAGAAGTTGAAATTCTCCAACATATGCAAGCTGTTTTTGTGAAACCAAAATGTTATTTATAGAGCCTCACTAGTTCTGAAATTAGCAATACACTCTTGCACACCTGCTAGAAATTTATTGTAATATTGGTACAACATATTTTGTAGAAACATTTACTAGTAAATACAAGTTAATTCACTTCAATATTGCCATTAATAGCCATCCACTCTACTCTTCAGAGCAATAAAGATAAACATTTTATCACATCAAGAGTTCCTTCACTGTTTTTGTGCAATGAACAAAGCTTGCTTTGTTCATCTAGTGCAAAGAACACCAAATTTTTTTTAAGGTGTCTTTGAGCTGAATCACTGATTGTGTTCAAGTTTCAACCAATAGCATCACTGGTTTCTTTGTCAATTCTAATCTAACTTGATTGTAGAATATTACTAAATACATGATAAACAACTAATTAGAAAATCACAGCACCTTGGAGTTCCAAACACCACTCTTGAAAAATGAATGCTAATAACAGTTTAGAAAATAAAAATTCGAATACCTTGAGTTGTGCAGCATCCTTGGCAATCTCCCTAGCCCTCCACTCATCAGCTTCACGATCAGCTTGGTCAAATTGTTCTTGCTTCTAAACATCACAGTAAGAAAATTAAGCAAACAAGACCACAGGCAGAGAATAAGAGAGGCCAGCAGCAGGCAACAAATCAATGAAAATGGAAAAATCACCTTTGCACGCATTTCTGCAATGCATTTTCTCTTTCTCTTCCTCCAAAGTTTATTTCGCTTGGCCTTTAGCATTTTATTAGACAATCTAATTGCTGCTGATCTCTCCTCCCAATGACTTGCTCCATCTATGATAGATTGAAATGGCTCAAGCTGAGCTCTTAATTTTGACATCAAAGAGCAAGCAGCATCCACAGAAAGTGACTCTTGTGCTTTCAAATCAATCTTCCTATCTTCTAAATACTTGGAAAAGCCAGAAGCAAAAGGGTCAATGTTCCCCATTTCTCCATGTTCCACAGATCCTTTAGTATCTTTCATTGTCATCAACACCTCTAGTTCCTTTTGCCTGTCAAGATTAGTAATTTGACTATAACCTATGTTCCAAAGATTATCCATACTCAAAACTGGAAAGAATATATATATATATATATAACTTTATATCCCAAACAAATGTATAATAAAGATTGAAAGAAAAGAGTACATTGCTTTTGCAAGAATCAGAGTCTCTTGTAATTCTTTGAGCTGATAATGCACATTTTTGGTCTGCCAGAAACCACTTGACTGTGGTGGGTTCGGTGGTAACATTGGCAACCAAGGAGGAGCAGGAGCCGCATGAAATGGAACTTGATTCATTGCTGTGAAACAGTAAAGAAAAAAAAAAGAAGATAATGCTATCAGTTAAACTACATTTCAAAGAAACTATCAAACAAAGCCATGGGCATTTGAAACTAAAAAAACAAAAAAGCGAATTGACCAAATAGATTATAGAAAATCAAAACAAAGTTCAAAAGAATCGAATTTCCTATACTAATTCAAATGTGTTAAATATCGAACTTTCAGATATTTAATTATTTTCTAAGTAGCGGTTTCTTCAATCTGGAGAAATCAATATAACTGAACAAATCGCGACCATGTATAGAATCAACAAAATCAGTAATACTATTTCCAAAAAAAAAAAAAGAAGTGGTACCTTAATCCACCGAAGCTTCAATTGTGCGACAGTCGCCGGAGCTTAAAAGTGAACCGAACAAAGGCAGAGAAAAGGAAAGCCAGGAAGAGAAATTGGAAACTGGAACTAAAACGAACCGCAAACCGTAACTCAACTCTCGTCTCACGAGGAGAGCTCCCAAACCCTGTAACATGCAACAAATAAAAAACTGGTAAAATAATGTCAACAAAGTCAGGATGGCCGAGTGGTCTAAGGCGCCAGACTCAAGTTCTGGTCTTCGAGAGAGGGCGTGGGTTCAAATCCCACTTCTGACACTTTTTTTCCTAATTAATTTTATTGGACTTTCCCAATTAACCATGATTTGCTGAGCTAAAGTTTTATAGTCATTCCTTTCCTTTTTACGCAAACAACATGCTATCAAGCCAAAATATTTTGTAAATTTTTTTTTCACTTGGCCTTAATAAGGAAATATTATAATAAATTAAATCAATTTTAATATTTCACTCCTAATCATTAAATAGGAGTGTAATCGAGTCGAGCCGAACCGAGTTTTAGCTTGTTCAGACTTGGCTCGACATTTTTTTTCCGAGCTCGAGCTTGAACTCGAGCTTTGAATCGAGCTTTAAAATTATGTTCAAGCTCGGCTCGTTAAAAAATTACAATTGAGCTTCTCGAGTTCGACTCGTTAATAAATTACAATCGAGCTAAGTTCGAATTCGAGTTCGACTCATTTTGAAACTCGTTTATAATTTATCAAAATACTCAACTTTCTAAATATTTATTTTTAATAAAATAATTATAAAAAAAAATTTAAAACTAACATAAAAACAAAATTATCCAATTAGTGAAAAAAAAATCTAATCATAAAATTGAGTATCAC
>CATKHJ011194082.1:0-64555 GCA_949750685.1 Vernicia montana | reverse complement strand
TCTCTCATTTTCTCTTAACACCGTTGTCACCTCAATCAATTTTAGTGTGGTTTTTCCAGCACATATTGTTTACACCAACGGTTTGTAGGATTTGGGCAATGACACAAGTAAGAGTAATGTCTGCTCCTCATTTTTAACTTTTTCATCAGCATTCAGTAACTGACACACTAGCTGATTAAATTTATTGATGTGGTCATGGAGGTTTCCTCCTTCCTTCATCTTGAGCGAATACTTCTCCATTTTCATGAACAACCGGTTAGTTAGTGATTTTGACGCATAGATCTCCTCTAATTTGTCCTACAACTTATTTGGTGACGTTTCCTTAATCACTTCAAATTTTACTTGTGGGGCAAGTGCTCACTGCCTTCCTTTGGATAGTCTTCCACTTGCTCTCAGTTATACTTGCTGGCTTTTCTTCATCTAAAGCCGGATCAAGACCTTGTTGCACCAAAAGGTCATGAATAGCACTTTGCCATGGAATAAAATTACCCTTTCCATCAAACAAAGGGGTTGAATATTTAAATGCATTATCCATTTTATCTAAAAAAATTTATTTATTTTTAGATCTCTATGAATAGTACTTCTTGTACAGTACCGTATGAACAGTACCCCTGCTATAGTTATGAGTTGGACTTTTACAGTTCCAAACAGAGTTGCTGCAGTTCTTCAAACAGTAACTATGCAAAAATTTTGCGTAATTATTGTTTTACTATTCACCAATTTTTTTGATTTTACACCCATTTCAGAAACGGATCATACAAAAAATTCGTCGTATTTTTTTCTTCCGTGCAATTTATTTCTTTTTTCAAAATATGATACTGCCCTGGACAACAGTCCCACTTTAATCCCTAATAAAATTTCTTTCTACCCTAAAATAAGAACTAGAAGTTCTGATATCACTTGTTGGAAAATTTTATGGGATATTTAACACGCACGGCTGAAGCATAAATTAATAAATAACCCACAGCAAAAACAATAAAAATTTTACATGATTCAGTTTCTCAATAAACTTACATCCATGATCTACAATAGATAATTTACTATAACTCTTATAGTTACACAATACAATTTTTGAACGGAGAAAATTATAAATCCTCTCTCACACAACACAGTACACCCTTTCTCACAGTGAACAAGAATTAAAAAAATGTAAGATAATTTTTAAACGGATAAAAATTATCAAAACCCTCTCACAAATAAAAAAGAAACATTACTTCTTTTCACTCACTCACATATATAAAACTCCCCTCTCTCTCTCTCTCAATTGTTGATTTATGTATATCTTTCTTCTTGCATGAATTTGCCTTTATAGGCAAATTCATGCAGTAAGCAAAGTTAAACTTTGCTTACTCAAAGTCATATTTATGGAGCAAACAAAGTCTCAATTCGGTGCCTTTTTTTCTTTCTTCAACAACCTCTTATTTTTTTAATCCAAACATCCTTTTTAATTCTGTCATGAATTTACCTACTCTGCCAATTTCTCCCCAAGGCATATAAAACACAACACAGGCTATATATGGAGTTTTGACAATGACAAATAAAACGGCATCGTTATGCCTACCAAAGCCCCTAACGAGTCAGTTTCTTTATTATAATGGTGAGGATAATCAATTGCCAAAGAAGGGAATCACATTTGAATTGGTAACTGACATGTCCAAACTCCAAAGACGCCGGGAAATACGAGGAGGAAAAGACTTATCTTTCTTTTAAAACGACATGTCGTGTTGTTTGCAAACGACCGAGTTTTATCTTCAGTCGTTTTGCCTCCCTCTAATTAAATTTAAAGAAAATAAATAAGGCGAACCTCTGTCTATTGAGTAAAAAATAAGGAAGCAATTTTTGCCTCCTAATGACTAACTTTTTAATTTAAGATCGTTTTCTCGCTCTCCCATAAAAAAAATATGACAAATAAAATAATACTAAATCAGTTGAAATACGAAGTTGGTACAATTGTGTTGAATTATATAACATTTTCAATTTTAAAATGGGTCCTCAAAATGTTTAAATTAAAAGAAATTAAAATGGCAAATATTTTTTGAATGCAACAAGAAAATGAAATTTAACCTTAGAAATTTCTGGTGGCTCAATCTTAATATCCATGATGAATAAAAAGTGAGTTGTAAACATAGTTTATTTTTCCATGATGAAGTTATACATATAATATGTGCTCTTTTATTTTGTGGAATTCAATTCACTTTTATGTTTGAAAAATTATATTTATTTTAATTTATAAAATTTATTTTTAAAAAATTTAACATAATTAAATCAAATTTACAACTTCACCAAGTCTTGCCCTCCTTCAACTGATTAATAATTTAACATCAGCCAATTGGCTTTTTAATTGAATTTATATGATATGCACTGATAATAAGAAAAAAGGAGGAAAAAAGCCCTTGAATGATGATCGTCATTCTGTTCAGCATGAACTTTGATGTGGCCCTTGAACATCACTGACTCGACTGACCAATCCGTGAGCCTAAACTAATATTTCTCAATCAACACTATGAATCCTACCTTTGTGTAATCCAGCAAAGTAAGAGATAAGGAAACAGCATCAAGACTAGAAAACAGAATGGGCAAGTTAGGTTATTTTAGCCTCATCCTCTGAAGATGACCTTACTAGCATTTAAAACAATGAGGAAGAAAGTAAATATGTGGATGACAAATTGTACTTGTTTCTCCAGCAATTTGAGAAACTGTTAGTTCTAAAAACATGGTAATAATTAAGTTCTAACAAACATAAACATATCTTGTTTAAACTATAAGCATTCACTCTTTCTCTTAACAAATACATAATACATAATAATGCAAGCATGCCTCCTAGTACTGCAAAAGGATGAACATGAGAATTCATAAAGTAAATAATTGCTTCGTGCAAAATATCTCAAAGAAATTTCATTAAATCCAAATGATCATGAATCCCGTCCAAAAATGGCTATTTTGCCATAAATGTGGTTTCCCTCTTCTTAAAACTACAGAAAAAGACAATTTCATATCCTATGAATGAAGAAACATCTAATGCCAAAAATCATTAAATGACAACACTGCCATACAGAACAAGGATGAGCTAGAGCTACGTAAGTAAAACTCATGATGCCCATTCGAGTATTAGACCTACCTAATACTTTGATTCTTTACTCAACAAATTCTTCTTCAAAACATCCATCACTGACCCAAAATCAGCCTTAACACTCACTGGCGGATTAGCCAACCTACAAGCCATGTCCTTAATTTCACTCGAGTGATAATTGATCTTACTCTGAGTAAACTTCAACCCATGAGCAGTACTCACTACCACTGTCCGATCAGTAGGCTGTATAACCCCACTATTCCTGAGCTTAATCAATGCTGTCAATGCCACCCCTGTATGGGGACATATAAACATCCCAGTAGAATCTGCTTGAGCCATTGCATCCATTAGCTCCTCCTCAGTAGCCTCCTCAACAATCCCATTACAATTTTTTAAAGCATAAACAGCTCTATCAATGGAAACAGGATCACCAATCTGAATAGCAGATGCAAATGTGTTATTCGCTTTAACAGGTTTAAATTCTTTCCATCCTGACTTGTAATACAAATAGAGGGGATTTGCATTTGTAGCCTGTGCACAAACTAGCCTAGGAATCCTATCCACAAGCCCCAACTCTTTACACATATGAAATCCTTTATAAAAAGCATAAATATTCCCCAAATTACCTCCAGGAACAATAACCCAATCAGGCACTTCCCAATCAAACTGCTGCAAAATCTCAATTGCAGCAGTTTTTTGCCCTTCTAATCTTAAACTATTCAATGAATTAGCTAAATAAATTGGCAACTCAGCAGTTACCTCTCTTATTAACTGCATGCAACCATCAAAATCAGTATCAATACTCAAAACAAAAGCCCCATTAGCAATGGGTTGCACTAGTTGGGCCATGGAAATCTTATTAGCTGGTAAGAAAACAATAGAGGGAATACCCGCAGCCGCACAGTAAGCAGATAGCGCGGCAGAGGTGTCACCTGTCGAAGCACAGCCAACCCCAACCACTGGTTTGTTCATTTTCCGCAACCTGTTCACTTGGCTCACCAGTACTGTCATCCCTAAATCTTTGAAGCTCCCAGTGTGACTGATCCCACAATGCTTGACCCACAAATCATTCATATTCAAAAACTGCTTCCCAAATCTCTCCGCCCAGAACAGATTCGAGTTCCCTTCAAATGCACTAACAATATCATCGCTAGATATCTCAGGTAAAACCCACTCTTTCTTGGACCAGACTCCGGATCCATACGGCCAGTTGGTCTTCCCAATCCGGGAATCGAATAGAGCACGCCAATATGAACCAGGAAACGCCTTGAGAGCAAAAATATCATGTTGGACATCAAGGAGGCCGCCGGACTGAGACCGGTAGACGATCTCATCGAGGGAGTAAGATTCAGTGCAAGTGTGCCCAGCGTTAAAGGGGACATATTTGGCGGAGAAGTTGTTGTCGGGTTGAGGGTTTGTTAGATTGTGGCGGCGGGCCTCATCACGAATGTTGCAACCTCTTGTTGTAGTGGTGGATGGAGTTGGTTTGATAGAGGGATCAGAGGTGGAGGAGGCTTTGATGGGGAGGAAATGAGAAGTGGGTTTAACATAGTAAGTACTGGGTCTGGTGGATTTGGGTTTAGTAATGAGCTGTGGGGTAAAGTGGGGAGATTGAAAAAGTGAAGAGGCCGCCATTGGAGATGGAGATGGTAGCTGCAGCTGGTTGTGGCTGGTGAATGGTGAGAAGTGGGGACTATGAGTTGCATTGACTGAAATCAGGGTTTAAGGAGACGTGGAAAGTTTTAATGCTACTAAGATAGGAAGATGACAAGTGGCATGTAAGGTTTTTTTTTTTCATTGTCTAATTTCTTCATCTTGTTTATTCATGAAATGAAAAATTAATTAATTAATGAAAAATCTTCATATTCTTTAGAGTTTTTGATATAATTATATAGATAATATTAAATTTGAAGATTCTTTTGTTATTAATTATTTTCTTAGTTGAAATAAAATTCATGCAAGTGTTGAATTAGTGTATTTGTAAAAATAAAAGGACAAGGCAATTAGACAAAAATTTCAATGATGCTAGTTTAAATTAATGTTTTTAAACTCGATAGTATCTTAAAATCGGTAAAAACAAAATATCATAATTTCGAAATTCAACTGAAATTAAATCGAAATTTTAAATAATATCATATATTTATTATTTATATGTTAAAAAAATATAATATACATATAATTAAAATTAACGAACGTTACTAGAATAATTAATCAATGTTACTTAAAAGAAATATTAATTTGAGACTATTATTTAAAATAAATTATAATAAATTAACTCGTTAAGTGATTATTTTGAAATTCAAATTCACTACTCGGTAGTGGGAGGTTTACTCAGATTTGTATTATACTACATAAAAAATATGAATTCGAATATTAATGAAATCAAAATAGTGAATGGATAAATGATAATTTAAAATTTAAAGTAAACTTTATGTTAAAAAAAGTGAGTTATCCCACATTGGAAAAATACAAATATGGAATATGATATATATTGAAAGACTCCTCCTTTCAATGTTAAGAAAGTAGCCAAAAAGATTCTCTCTTGTGCTTACAGGGAGTGCAAATCTACGGTATTTAACGTGTGAGCGTGCGACATACGAATGTTGACTCTTGCCAACTTGAGTTTTGCAATTTTTTTTATTTAATCCAATCACATATTTGTTTTTTTTATTTTATTTAGTCCAATCACAAAAAAAAAATTAGCAAAATTTTTTTTTATAGCTCGGGAAACCCAACCGGTTAGCCGGGTAATTTCCTGGTTCTAAGAATCCTGGGTATCCTACCTAAACCGAACCTGTCTGCCTATCAATTTTTTATTTTCTTAGTCTGACCAATCGGATCGGTCCAAGTTTGACAACATTGGTTTAAATTGAACTTAATTGTTTCTTTATTGCTTATGAGTTAAGGAAAATTCTTACTTACGTTGGGTGTATAGACTTATCTCATATACCAAATCAATAAGTGATGAAATATTTTAGCAAATATGACATTTTTTGTCTATTTTTTCTCAAGTGAAAAGATATCGATGCTTTTTTTAACTTAACATATTATTATCTCATTTGATTAATGTATACACTCAGTATATGTAAGAATTTTCAGTTAGTTAATACCCGTAGGGTTATTAAAATTTCAAATTAGTATCCAATTGTTTGATTTAACTAATTTATAGTGCATCTAAAATTTTAAGGAAATTTTATAGATTTTTTATTGCTTATGAATTCAACGAATTATTTGGTGAAAATTTATGTGATTTAAAATGTTTAAAAGAAAAACGAGGAAACATATAAAAAGGCTAATGGAATTTGGAAACAATTTTGTTTTTCATTTACAATAATATTTATCTTTAAAATTGAAATAAATGAATGCATAATTTGCCATTAAACTTTTTTTTTTTTTAAACCAAAAGAAAGATTTATTGATTATCCATAAACAAAGCATTTCAAACACATGGAGGGAACAATGACCTTATTCTTGCATATCAGACATAAAATCAACTACTCGAGCCATACAATGGGCTGCGTTGTTCGCTAATCGTTTAATAAATAAAATCTCATAGGAATCCAAGTCTTTAAGAAGAGATTTACAATATAACATAATAAGGCCAAAAACATAACGATCTTCATTTTTACCTTTAATTGCTTTAATTAAAACCAACGCATCACTTTTCATTATTACTTGATGCATTCCATTTCCTTTTAGCCAACTCAATGCTTATTTGAAGCTCAAAGCCTCAGCGATCTTTGGATCAATAATACTAGGCACCCCTTTCTTCCTAGATGTAATACAAACACCATTAGCATCACGAACAACACAACCTAGCGCGCAATACCCATCTGACAATAAAATGGAGGCATCCACATTACACTTTACCCATCCAGACCTTGGCTTTTGCCATGTAACAGACTCATCTCCTATATGACCAGTATTATTTGACAAATTAACAACTTGAGAAGCTCTCCACTAGTGCAAAAAAGAACTAACAGAAGATAGAAGAAGAGAGGGAGAACTTTGCTTCTGGTTCTAGACTACATCGTTACAGTGAGACCAAATGCCCCATAAAATCATACATAAAAGAGCCATGTCATTTACTTGGCCATTTAGAAAAACAAATACAAACCATTGAACAAAGTAAATCACCCCACTTGCTGAAATATTCAATGAAGACAATGACCAACAATTTTCAGCAAATGGATACAACAGAAATATATGCATTAATGACTCACCATGAATGCTACATACTGGATACACGTTATCCACTACCACCCTTTTACTAATCAAATTCACTTTGGTTATAAGACAACCAGATAAAGCTCGCCAAATAAGATCCTTAACTTTGGGAGGGATCTTCAAGCTCCAAACCTTCTTTCAAACAACTGATGGGATAGAAGATAAAGTTGTTATAGTATAAGTTTAGTTTTGTCTTAACAACCTATAACCTTCCTTGATAGTGTATAACCTTTTACTTTCACCCCACCAAACCCAACAATTAGAAATTGGATGCATACTCAAAGTGATAGATAAAATTAGTGTTTTATCCCTTTCATTAAAAAGGTCATTAATAACATCTACATCCCAATTTGACCCATCTACAAGCAATAAAGAACTCACCTTTGCATCCTCCAAACTAGCTGGAATATGCATAGATACCATTGGATAAGACAAATCAGGGAGCCAAGGATCAAGCCAAATATTAATATTTTCACCCCACCCAACTCGAAGAACACAGTTTGATTGAAGCAAATTTTTGACAGCAAGAATACTACGTCATACATAACTTGGGTTATTACACAAGGTTGCATTAAGAAAAGATGATCTTGGATAATACCGAGCTTGAAACAACCTTACAACCAAAAAAGATGGATCAGAAAGAAGTCTCCAACCCTATTTTGCTAACATAGATAGATTAAAATTATGAAAGTTCTTAAACCAACCCACCACACATCTTAGGAACACAACTTCTCAAAGCGCATCCAGGGAATACCTTTACTACTATTGCTTTGTTGTCCCCACCAAAAAACATTAATAATTTTTTCTAAATCAAAACACAGTTGTAATGGAAGCAAAAACAAACTCATCATATACATAGAAATGGCTTGGATAACAATCTTGATTAATATTTCTTTGCCCTCTCTAAACAACAACTTCCTTTTCCACCCCTGTAAATGAATCTATACCTTATCTTTTATGAAATTGAAAATTTCCTTTTTGTTCCTCCTCACATGCGAGGGAAGCCCAAGATACGAACCCAGTGTATCTGTTTGCGAAACATTCAAAACATAACAAATATCCAAATAGACTTTGGAACCAATATTAACACTAAAATATAAGGAAGACTTTTAAAAATTCACCACCTGACCCGATGCACTTGCATATAAATCAAAACAATGTTGAATACATAAGCCTTCGGATACTATAGCTCTGAAGAAAACATAACTGTCGTCAACGAAGAACAAATGAGAAATAACCGGAGCTCCTCTCACCACCTGACAGCCATAAAGCAAGCCTAATTCCTTTTTTCGTCGAATAAGAGCTGAAAGGCACTTTGCACACAAAATAAACAAAAAAGGAGAAAGAGGATAGCCCTGTCGAAAACCTATTTTAGGCACAATTAGACCCAACACCCTACCATCATTAGAAACAATATATTTAACTGTCTCAACACACATCATGACCAACCTAATCCATTTCCTAGCGAACCCCAGCTTCTCCGTCATTCCTCGTAAAAAGTTCCACTCAACACGTTCATAAGCCTTGCTCATATCAAGTTTTAATGTTGCATAGCCCTTTTTACCTTTTGTTTTCCTTCTCAGGTAACGGATAACTTCAAACACAATCCCCTTAAATTGGTCTCCATGCTGATGCTAGAGAGTCCCACATCATAGTAAAATTAATGGATCGATTGGTAAGGAACCTACCCACCAGGAACTTAGAAGAATCAACATTCTAATGCGGCTCAGAACCACCTCCCAAATCCAGACCTCCAATATCCTCTTCTTCAAGGGAAATGTTAGTATATGCATCCTTTAGGGAATGACCTCTAGCTCCACTACTAGATGCCATGGGAGTCCATAAAACAAACACCTTAAAAGAAGATGTAAAAAAAAGATCATCGAAAAAACTTGTCAGTTAACAAGAGCAACAAACTCGTCAATGAAATGAGAGATCTAATTTTTAAAAAGATCTAATTTTATTTATTTTAAAAATTAAAGTTTTAATTTGCCATTAAACTTAAAACCCTATTAATTTAATAGAATTTAACTCAAATATAATTAATTATATGTAATGAAATATAAAATTTAGATTTTTTTTTCTCAAATATGTCATGTGTAAATATGTAAAATAAAATTTTTAATGTTGTATTAGATTCATTTATATCAAATAAGTTATTCTATTTAATTTTAAAAATTTTTCTTTTTGGTTATGGATATGATTTTTTATATTAATTTTAATCAAACTTTGGAAAACATATACCAAAAATCTAAAATTTTGTAGGTAGCAATTTATATTAATAAATATATATATATATATATATATATATATATATATATATATATATATATATATATATATGTATATATATTGTATTTATAGATATATCTCAAAACATACAAAACATATAGAAATAATCAATCATTGCATATCAGGCCATCTAATTTTACAATTATGTAATTTAAACATGCCACATCATCTAATTTGAATGGCTTATTCCTTTTGAATTAAAAGTCTAATCAATTTGATAATTTAAGATAATTAATTATTAAATTAATAAATTAGAGTTTAATTAATAAAAAATTTAAAAATAATTATAATAATTAAATTTTTGTAAATTATATTAAGATAAATATCAATTATATATTTGATACTTAATTCATTCACACACATAAAAACATACATTGTAAATATTTTTTAAACCACGTATAATAGTCTCATTTAAATTTAAAAATTTAGTTTATATTAAATATGTGTCTATTTTCAAGTTTGATTAATTATACATGAGAAAAATATTTATTATAAATTTTTTGAATTGTGTAACTAAAGTACTTATGAATGTGTAATACCAAATTTATGTTTTGAGTAACTAAAGTACTTACACATATAATTTTAATAAATAACTAAAATGAGATGAGAGTTTAAAAAAGATTTTTAATAAATAATTAAATAAATTTTAGTTTATATATAAAATAATATAATAAAAAATAAATCCACCCAAAGCACGGTTAATTTATAATATTTAAATATGTCATATGCTAATAGGAATTTTTTTTTTTTTGAATAAAGCGTAACAATTATAGTTTTAAAAATTATTATTAATGATTTCAACATGAAAGAGAGTTACAACTTTTACCAACATAAATATAGAATGCATTTAGGGTCCATTTATATGATCTACATTTCAAATGAAAAAGTTAATTAACTTTATATTTTAAGTGAAGATAAAAAAAAAAAAAAATTGATATAATATCAAATTCAAAATATTATTTTTTATATATAAAAAATTTTAAATATTTATAAATAACTATTTATATTAATAAATACCAAACTTATTTACATTTTATATGAATACCACATTAGTATTTTTTTTCCCTTCTTTTTCTTATATATATATATATATATATATATATATATATATATATATATATATATATATATATATATATAATTTAATTGAATTAATATAAATATTAATCCCCTAAAAAAATAATAATAAATAAAAATAATTTTAAATTAAATTGAAAGGGATAAATATTAGGAAAATAGTAACAGATATACGACGAGTCGTATGGTATTAGTATTCCAAATGAAGGGAGCCAAGAAGATACATATAAATACAGCATTTGGCAATCGCCTGCTAAACCCTTAAACCCTAAACATAACCAGCAAGAAGTATAGCAGACAGACAGAGAGGAAGAGAAATACAAAATTCGGAAAACTAATTTGGTAAAAGCCCCAAGTCCTAAAAGCTACTATTAAGCTTCTAATTCAAAGTATTAGCGTTGTAGTTGCTCACGAAAGAGTAATTCAGTTTTCTATTGCCCACTGAACCAAGAGAGGTGAGCTCTTAAGCTCAACGCCTCTTTTCTCTGTTTTTCTCTTTTGGCTTGGGACTATCATTTTTTTTTTTTTTTGGGTTTATACAAAATTGATTACAGATTTTTTTTGTGGTTTCATTGCAGGTTTGCCTAGCTACTAAAAAGTAATTGCTCCGGGATTGTATATCCTTTTGTTGTTAGTGTTAGAAATATAATTACGCAATCTATGCTTTGACACACACACAAATATACAATTTAACAAGATATTTTTCAGTACAATTTTTGAAACACACATTTGCTAGTATATAGATAGATATACAGACGTATTTAAGTTTTTTTTCTCAGATGGCAATGGATGGAAGTTTCAGTGTTGAATTTGCATTCAAGAGGTTCCTTTCGCGTTGTACAGAGCTTAGAAGAATTCAGAAGCTCAATGATCTTGAAAAGAAGGTAACTGTCTAGTCACTGCTGTCACATTTTTTGCTTGTTTGCTAATACTGAGGTTAACAAGAGGAAAGAGAAGTCCAGTGTACAACTATAATAGTTGGTTTTTGGTTTCTATGGAAGATATGGTAGGCTTTGTTTGCAGTAATTGGGTCTCATTTTTGCTTGTTAGTTTTAACGAATCTAAAATCCCAAATTGATCTTCATCCAATATAATGATGCAATTATTTATGCTTTGCATTTTTTGGGTAAAATAATTTGGAATTGTGATATTTTGTTTGAGAGTTTTATCATGCTGATTATTGGTTCTACATTAGTTGGACATAATACTGAAGTCAAATTAATTATGAGACTCGTTCTTCATGTCTTTTTATTCAAATATTCTTTTTTGCTTATGGGTTATGTAGGGACACATGATGACAGAGGAAGAAGTTGTAAATTCAGTGGCAGAACTGTTTCTGAACCCAAATTATACAATCCCCTTGATCGGATGTCTCAGACCACTAGCTCGAAAGATCATAGATGAAACAGTGTCTTTGCTCGGTCAGTGCAATTTGAGTTTGAACCAGGATGACACAGCAGTGGATCTAAGACAGTTTGCTAATGGAGAAGTTGCTTATGTTATTGACCATTACGATCGAAGTGGGAGGGGCTTAATTCTTCATGAACTTGCTTGCTTAGCTTTCTGCCGTGCTCTTGATTTGGACAATTCCTTATTGGGGTAAACTTGCTTTCCTGCATTATGCTTGTGTTAGTAACTGGAATTAAACTAGTACAATCTTTCTGATGTATTCATATTATTTCGTTTATAAGTATCTGTCACTATTGGTTTATAAGTATTTGTCAATATTTGTTGATCTCCCAATTTTCATATGAGTGCTGGGTATCTGCCTCTTTATATGGTTTCTTCCTTTTTGTATTCAAGTTGATTTTCTAATGTACCTAAATCATATATTTGGGAGACCCATGCTTAGCTCTAGTTGCAGTTATATTCATATGTGCATAGCTCCGTAATGTTGCTAGGGATGAAATAGTATTGGAAACTTAATTTCCATTTAGCAGGTTGGTTTGGGAAGCTTTTTCCAAATTGCTCTTGCCTCCTTTTTAAAAATTATGTATATATTCACCTGCTACCTGTAGACAATGGTTTTGGGGACGATCGAAAATATAGTTTTCTCTGAACCATGATTTGGAAGGCCCATTAAAGTTTCCAATTTGGGGGCCAAAAGCTGTTCACCCTTAGTGCCAAGCAAGGCTTAGAGGGGTCATGGAGTGAGGATATGAATGAACATTTGAATAATATAAGGGGGTCACAGATTTGAATTGTGCTTCCTTTGAAGTGTCGTGGAGTATTTGGATGGAGAGAACTGCCAACATCTTTATGGGTCATGTTTTTTTTTTTAAAAATTTGAGATGGGGCAAAGTGGTTTCTTGGCTTTTTTGTGGGCATGCACATCAGGGGCTTTCTTGGGACTGTCTGTAAAGATTTTCAGCTTGATTGGATGGTACTACTTTTTTAGTTGTTTTGATTTTGTGTTGATCTTTGGGTGTTCCTTAGGTTAGGAGGGTACCTTATTGTCCAAGTTGTGATCTTCTGTTTTTCTTGCTTGATAAAATTTCTGTGTGTATGTGTTCATTCCTTGGATACATGCAGATATATGCATGCCTCTATGTGTTTTTTTAGAGTATATATCTGTCTCCCTGTGTGTGTGCCATAAGGAACTTATGCTTAAAGTGCTATGATGTTGTTATCATTTTCCCTTTACGGTCGAGAATCGGCTTTACTTGAATAAGGGGTATATTCATTTTGAGATATTTCAAATTCTTAGCACTTTCAGTGCTTCTGCTGTGTGTAATGACACCTTATGCTGGATTAGAGAGATATGTTATATGGTTTCTATTTTTTCTTTTTCCAAACTTATATTTAACTTAAAAGGTGTGATGTGGTTTCTATTTTTCTTTTTCTAAACTTACATTTAAGTTAAAAGGTGTGATATGGTTGCCCACATGGTAATATTACTTGCGAGCTTTGTTTGTTTTTCTCACACTTGAAATATATATGTGGGTGCTTGGTGTAGGTCTGTATCTGCTTACTTCAAATTTGCTTCGCCTCCTTTTGAACGCATTTTGAGGAAAAGAACAGTTTCCGAGGAGCAGTTAGAGGTAATTTTTTTTTAGGGATGCTGTTTGAGATAATTTTGTGATTTCTAATATTATTGTATTATCAATTTTTATTTCATATTTGGGAATCTCTATATTTATTTTTTCCCCTGTAATTTCAAATCTTATTTAAACATTCAGTTGATCTCTTCCTCCTTATTTCCTTATTGTTTCTTTCCTTTTCTTACCTTCTTGTCCTTTTCCGAGTCTTCCTTTTTCTCTCCAAATAAAAGGTGATCACAAAAGCTGATAATAAGTGAAAATGGAGTTTACTAGGAGTCTCGTTGTAGTTTTATATTTTGATATTTGAAGATGATAAAATTAACAATATTGGCTATTTTTTATGATATAATATATAAAGCATAAAAGCATTGTAGGTCATGAAACCTGAAGTTTTACTTGATAGGTGAATTTGTGAAACTAAAATGACAAATCAATGTTGTGAAATGGATGCCGAATCTTTTTGTGTATCTCTATATTGCAAGTAATTTGAATTTCAAATATTTTTGTTATAAAATTAGCATGAGAATATGTTTCATTAGTTGTTTAATTACATATGTGTGTAGGTTTAAGAAGAATAGACTATAGTAGGACTAGGATCCACATCAGCTATCTCACATGATAGTTCAACATTTGTTGAAATATCTCATTGTTCAATGTTAATGCTTGTTAGTTATTTATATATGTGTATTTGTCATTTCAAATTGATTTTGAGAATTTGTATTGAATCTTAGGATTTGATTGAATGCCTATATTTATAAAATTAGGATTTTGGCTCATAAATCGAATCTCAATTTTCAACTGTAATTAAGATTATTTTCTGTTCTAACAGGTTGTGAGTCGTTGCTTACTTGCTGCACGGGTATCTTACCGTCTCCTCCTTCTAGAACCTGATTTCTTCTCTGTAAGATGGGATTGGTCCTGTTTTCTGGAGCTTGTAAAGCTAATGCAAAATATTGATCTGGGTCATGGTCCTCAAGTTGAGGAAATTTCAGATATAAGATGGTGTGGAATACAAATCCTGTCCATCACTTTGAAAATGAGTGACACAGCAATTGAAAATTTTGGTGTTAGAGCTGAAGAAGCAGCTTTGTGTTTATTGCGGTGGGTGCTGGAGAAAATAACTATTGCAATGAATCAATGCTTTTATTACTTTTTGTTCTTTCTATAGTACTTGTGTACTTTTGCTATTCTCAGCTGGGAGGAGTTCTGTCAAGATGTAGCTGTAGAGAAGGCTGGATTGTATCTCGAATCATCTGAAGAGACAATATTTTGTTCTGTCAATGGAGGAATTGATTTCAGCGAGCAAAACATTCTGAGGTCTTGTGACCATAATTCTCTGGCGTCATCGCAGTTTCATGAAATTGAGCCCGTGATTAAGAGTCGAAGGTTGGTTCAATGGTAGGGCATCAAACTGGAAAATAAATTAACTATTCATGGTCTTTATAATTGATCATGATCGTGATCATTTAACTGTGTTGGGTATTGGCACGTTGTTGCTTTTATATATTTTGTTTCATTGGGACTTCTTATTCAACTGACCTGAAACTTTGATCTTGTTTCTAGCATACGTTCATTTAATATGAGTATTCAAGATTCTCATTTTAATTTCTATCGTTCATGTAATTTAGGAATGATAAATCAGGAGGAAAACCATTTGTAATGACATCAACAGTGAAGAAAAGTTTTGAGATGGTACTATTAGCAGTGAGTCAAAGGTGGCCTGTTCTTCTTTATGGCCCTGCTGGTGCTGGGAAAACTGCTCTCATTAGCAAGTTGGCTCAAGATTATGGGAACCAAGGTATTTTAACTTGTTAGGGTTAGATGTCCCTTTAAGTAACATTTTCATTCTAGGCAAACAAAATATTACTTGTGGTTTCGTAAAACTTTCCTAGATGGCTTTGCATATCTTTAGAAATATGCAGAATGACAATATTGAATTTCATATAAGTTCCAGCATTATAATCTTGTTGCTGTCAAATCTCTTGAAAAATGAAGGAGAAGATCATAGCAAAGTGCATTTGCAGAAAATAGGTAGCAAAGAACTGAAAAAGGTTACATCCAATGACAAAGTCCAAAACGATGTTAATTTCATGTAACCAGATAGACTAAAATGTTGATGTAAATTTTTAGTTTGATGTGAAATTGATTAACTTTAAATAATGAATTTCTTATACTTTTTTTAATGTCCATGATTACAGGGTACTGCTATTATTTCTAGATTTTTGTTATGTGCAGAGCATCGGTTGTATTGTTTAAATGCTACTTTGATTGTTCAAACTTCATTAAAATTGCAAAACAAGATCCTTTCACCATCTGGT
This sequence comes from Vernicia montana, assembly GCA_949750685.1. Lineage (NCBI taxonomy): Eukaryota > Viridiplantae > Streptophyta > Magnoliopsida > Malpighiales > Euphorbiaceae > Vernicia > Vernicia montana. Next base: position 48,530 of record CATKHJ011194082.1, on the reverse strand, counting down.
ATATTAGAACAAGATGAGTGTTCTAAGTTCTGCTTTTGTGTTACTTGTGCAGGATCCAGTCTGTATCTTGTATCATTAAATTTTATCGTGTTCCTAAGGAGGTTTTTGGAAAATGCAGACTCTCCTACACTTAAAAAGCTTAATTTTATTTATTTTTCCAAATAACTTTAGACACTAGTTTGCAAAGAATTGATAATGTGGCTCTTTTGCTTTGGGTGTGTCTCCAGTTATAAACATAATCATATTCCAGGCTAATGTGCATTTGACATGGTTGGACTTTTTTTTTTTTTTTTTGTAATAAAAAAAAACTTGATTGAGAAAGAAAGTAATTTGTACAGGGTGTAAAAGACCTTTTTTTTATTGAGTAAATGAAACGCAAAATGTAAACTGCATCAAATGAGATCTACAAAAACCACTATTTATGCTGCAAATATAACAAACCATAAGGTTTCCAGGAAAACTGTTCTACCCAATAGTGTATGTTTGTTGAAGTAAATTTCCAAGAGCTGAGTCAGCTCGATATGTTGAAGCATTTACATTTTTTGTCATAAAATGAGCGTGGGTTGAGATTGAGAAAAAACATGTATTCATGAAAGTGGATGTGGCCCTAGCTAAAGAGAGGCTGGAGGGAAGCTGAAGGTTGGCTTTATAAAATGGTTTGTCTTGTAGCCCAGCCTAATTAGTTAGGGAATATGCGTAGATGAGTTTAGTTGTATTGTATGTACTGGAGTTTCTTTGTGAACTGTTTCCTGATGGATATTCATTTTATGTTGCTTTTTACTACAAAACAGTTCTCTCTATTCACATGGATGAACAAATTGATGGCAAAACATTGATTGGGACTTATGTCTGCGCTGAGCAACCTGGTGAATTTAGATGGCAACCTGGGTCCCTTATCCAGGTTTATTTTCTTGTTAAAAAATATGATTTTTTTTTTCTGTGAATTTGTACTTATGTACTTTTATCTATTTGAATATTGCCAACATTCCATTTTCCGCAGGCTGTTCTGAATGGATATTGGGTTATATTTGAGGACATTGATAAAGCTCCATCAGATGTTCAATCTATCTTATTACCTTTACTGGAAGGTGCAAGCTTCTTCATAACGGGTCGTGGGGAGGTAACATGTCTTTTTATTGTTATTGTTATACAAAGAATGTTTTAATCTCAGTAATTCCTTTGTAGTCTTAAATTTGGAAAATGAATGAAATTTTATTAGCTCACATGAGTGTTTAATGGTAATTTTGTCTAATGATGAAGGATCTGGGGCTTTTCAGGAAATAAGAGTAGCAGAAAGCTTTCGACTATTTTCAACCATTTCTACTTCAAAGATTGATGTATTTTGTAATGCAGAAGGTTTGTGATATTTATCCTTCGAATAAGTTCTATGGAAAATTGTCAACAATTATGGGGTTCTTCAGCTGGTTTATGCTTGTTGATATTTATACTAGATATAAATGAAAACTTTATATTGTGGCTAAATGAAAACTTTATGTTGTGGCTAAATGAAAGAGTTATTTTCTTTTTGTTGTAGGTGGAAATTTACTTGGTGTTCTTTGGAGGAGAGTGATGATTGGGCTGCCAAATAGTGATGACTTGCAAAATATAGTGAAAGCATGGCATCCAAATTCGGAGCCTATTGCTGGGAAACTTATTGGTGGGGCATAATTTTATGTCAAGAATTTCTTGTTCAGATTAAATATGACTTCCCTAAAATCTCTGTTATTGTCACAGAAACATATGAAAGAGTTAACTCTGCCTCCCTGCACCATAGTTTGGGATTTCAATCTGGAAATTCCTCTCTCAATGGATCTCTGAGCAGGTTCTCATTAAGGTAATAGATTGGATCTTAAAGCATTTATTGTATTTTAAATGTCAACTTTATTTTTGTAACTGTTACTCTATCATGTTGGCAGGGATCTCCTTAAATGGTGCAAACGGATTGCAGGATTAGGCTTTAGCTCCACTGGGGATGTGTTGACAGCTTATCAGTGTCGCTGTATCTATCAGGAGGTCTGATTTTGTCATGGGTGTCTTGGCTCCTTATCGCTCTCTCTCTGTATATCTGTGTGTGTGTGTGTGTGAGAGAGAGAGAGAGTTTATTTAAGTGTATAAAGCAAGGTGCAGGCTAAGGGCAAGTGTCCTTCTTAGTTTATAATTCATGAGCTATTGGCTTCTGTTTTCAGGCTGTAGACATATTTGCAGCATTTTCAGCATCGACTGAGACTCGAATGACTATAATGAAAGAAATTGCAAAGTTGTGGATGGTTTCTCTCTCTGAGACAGGGATTCTAAATCCTTATAAACCTGAAATTCAGGTGCCTGTTGATTTAGCTGCTGTGAATGACCTGACTTTTTTTTGGTGCTGCCATTTCTCATGTATAAATTGAACTGCAGGGTTTGCTTGCAGAACTAAGAATTGGACGAGTTACTCTTCAACACACAGAAACTGCGGTTGGTGGAAGCATTTTAGATAATTTCAGTTTAGTTTATTTGTTCTGTTTCTTTGTTAATATTTTCATGTGATTCTTCAGTTGCATGGCCAGGAGAGACTTGTCAAGATGCGTAGTTCCCTGCACGTACTTGAGAGAATATCTTGTTCTGTCAAGTACAATGAGCCTGTTCTCTTGGTTGGTGAAACTGGAACTGGGAAGACTACACTTGTACAGAATCTGGCTACAATGCTTGGTCAGAGGCTTACTGTTTTGGTATGGACTCATATGATCTCTCTGTCTCTACCCATATATATATGTGTAGGTGTGTGTGTGCCTGTTGTATGAAAGTTTGGTCTTGATTGAAATTTGTTTTCTTTTCCAGAATCTGAGTCAACAGAGTGACGTTGCTGATTTATTAGGAGGATTTAAGCCCATAGATCCACAATCTATTTGTATTCTCCTTTATAAGGAGTTTGAGTCTCTCTTTTCTAAGACCTTCTCTTTTAAGGTATAATTCATTTTTTGGAATTATAATTTGCTTGTTTACAATGAATTACCTTTATAAATTACTTCTCTTGTGATATGCTGATGTCCAGGCAAATGATAAACTTTTTGCCTACTTACAAAAGCTACTGCGAAAGAAGAACTGGACAATGTTATTGACTGCATTTAAGAAGTATGTAGATAATTTCCATAAAGAAGTACAAACAGAAAGATCTGGATCTGGGAAGAAGCGAAAAAAACCTTTGGATGAAGGAGAAATGCGCAGAGCATGGGAGAATTTTTCTGTGAAACTTGAAACTGCACATGGGCAAATTGGGGCTTCGTCTGGAATGGTATTCTCATTTGTAGAGGGAGCCTTTGTAACTGCACTTAGAAATGGTGAATGGATTTTGCTGGATGAGGTGAATTTAGCTCCTCCCGAGACCTTGCAGAGAATTATTGGTGTTCTTGAAGGAGACTATGGATCACTCTGTTTAGCTGAAAGGGGGGATATCAGTCATATACCCAGACATCCTAGTTTCCGTATATTTGCCTGCATGAATCCTGCAACTGATGCTGGAAAGCGAGACTTGCCCTACTCTTTGCGGAGCAGATTTACAGAGTACTTTGTTGATGATGCATTAGATAGAGAAGATTTGAAATTATTTATTAACAAATTTATGGAGGAAACCCGATCAAATAGTGGACTAGAACAAAGAATAATTGGTTTCTATGAAACAGCCAAAGTGAACTCTGAAGAAAGGTTGCAAGATGGGGCTAATCAGAAGCCTCAATACAGTTTAAGGTCTTTATACCGTGCACTAGAGTACACTAGGGAGGCAAAGGTAAATTTTGGATTTCAAAAGGCTGTTTATGATGGCTTTTGTATGTTTTTTCTTACTATGTTGGATAGACCCAGTGCCAAGATTATGAAAGAGATGATCAATGATAAGTTGTTAGGGGGGAATAAACCTTCACCAGTACCTTTTGATGCTTACTTACAAGTTAAAAAAGATATCAGTTCTGATGATTTCTCAGAGAATTATGTATTGACAAAGAGTGTTAAGAAGCAACTTGAAAACTTGGCGCGGGCTGTTTTTATAAAGAGATATCCTGTTCTTTTACAGGGGCCCACTTCTAGTGGTAAAACTAGCCTTGTTCAGTATCTTGCTGCAAGAACTGGTCATGAGTTCGTACGGATAAACAATCATGAGCACACTGATCTGCAGGAATATTTAGGATCTTACATATCTGATGCTCATGGAAAGCTCATATTTCATGAAGGTGTATTGGTTAAGGCTGTTCGGAATGGTTGTTGGATTGTTTTGGATGAGCTAAATCTTGCCCCGTCTGATGTACTCGAAGCATTAAATCGGCTGTTAGATGACAATAGGGAACTTTTTGTTCCTGAGTTGCGTGAGACCATACGGGCACACCCAAATTTTATGCTTTTTGCTACTCAAAATCCACCTACTTTCTATGGTGGGCGTAAAATGCTTTCTCGAGCATTTCGCAATCGTTTTGTGGAGGTTCATGTAGATGAAATTCCAGATTATGAGTTGAGTACAATAATAGAGAAAAGGTGTAAAATCCCTGGAAGCCGCGCCAAGATCATGGTGGAAGTCATGAAGGAGCTGCAGTTGCACAGGCAGAGGAGCAAAGTATTTGCTGGAAAACATGGATTCATTACTCCAAGAGACTTGTTTCGTTGGGCTAATCGTTTGAAAACATTTGGAGATTCTAAAGAAGTTATGGCAGAACAGGGTTACTATCTTCTGGCAGACAGGTTGCGAGATGACGGAGAGAAACTCGTGGTTCAAGAAGTTTTGGAAAAGCATCTCCGTGTCAAAATTGCCAAAGATAACTTGTATAAGGTATCTTGCCATTGGATTACATATTTGTGCTTTAAAACTCTGTAGTTTTGTAAATTGTTTTTTATTGCGACTTTTGAACAAGTAGAACTTGTGTTAGTTCTTGGGAAGATGAACACGTGCAGTGAAGACATGTAAATATATTTAGCTTTAATTAATCTACGTTAGGAACTTATGAATGATACAGGTATTTGCGATTATTTTCTCTTTATGCTGTTGCATCATCTGAATCCTATTATGTTGAAAATCGGGCAACAAATCCTTGAAATGCATTTTCTTTGTAAATGACAATGATTTCACTGGATGATTAATGCACGAAAAATATGTGATCGGAATTATACCATAAGTATGGATAAATGTTTTAAAGTTCTATACCTTTACATGTGCTTGTGTGCGTGCTACTTAACAAGTTTACTGTTATGGAGGCACAGGGTAATAATGATGCATTCTTTGCATGAATATATTCTTTGGTAGTCAATAGGAGAAAGTATGATGAATTTCACCTGTTTTGAGTGACCATGAATTTGGATTTAGTTTGTGAACCCATTAGCATATCCTGCAAATTGGTACTAGTAATATTAAGAGATTTACTGCCTATGACAAAAATATCTGCTGTTCATTAGGCTATGCTGTTGTGGTACATTGTTATCATAAACTAAAGGTAGTAATGGTTCCTGCCATATAATGGCTGTAAGTTATGAACAATTTGCTAATACTTGCAGTATCATGTTCTTGTTGTTTCTTCCCTGGTAGTTCTTTTTTCCTCTACCTTGCACCTTTTTTCAAAGGGCTGTATAACCTGAATGAGTGGTTGATTCATTCCTAGCTTTTATGTTTCCTCTTTCTTCAGGATTCAGTCACAAGGTACTCTAAATCCATGGAAAGGGACTTGAAGATTCCTGGAAAGTATGAATTCATTAGACCATCCTTTCCTGGTGGAGTTATTTTTTTTTTTAAATATATATATTTCCTCATGGTTGTGGTCGTTGTTGCAGCATCATCTTGACTAAAAGTATGAGGAGATTGTACTTTCTTGTCAAGCATTGCTATGAGTTACATGAGCCTGTACTGCTTGTTGGTGAAACTGGTGGTGGGAAGACAACTGTTTGTCAGTTACTAAGTAGTACATTGGGTTCAAAATTGCACATTTTGAATTGCCACCAGTATTCAGAAACATCTGATTTTCTTGGGGTTTGTTTGCTTCTAAATTCTTTCAGCTTTGTATTCCATGTGTTCTTTTTGAGTAATTGCTATTTTAGCCCCTTTTGAAATTGTTTAACAGGGGTTTTATCCTATCCGAGAGAGATCAAGACTGGCATCAGAATTCAAATATATAGTAGAAAAGTTAAAGCTGACAAAGGCTTATGTCCTCTTCCCTGAGTTCTTGGTGAGAAATTTATCCTATTAATAAGGGTTTTATTTGTAATTCTTTCCGAGTAGTAATGTAACTTGTGGATTCCTTGGATGCAGGAAATTTCTTCTAATATTGGCCAGGCTTCTTCGACTCTTGATAATCTTTCTGCAATAATAATTAGTTATAGACAAGGTCGAGTTTCCTGTCCTGATGTCACTGTGCAAGATCTTGATACTCTTGAGGAGATGAAGCTGAACCTTAGTCAGCTACATCAGAAGTGGCAGACAATATTTACATGGCAAGATGGGCCTCTTGTGCAAGCCATGAAAGCTGGTGATCTATTTCTTCTTGATGAAATTTCATTGGCCGATGATAGTGTACTGGAAAGACTGAATAGTGTTTTAGAGCCAGAAGGAACACTGGTGGGTTTTTGCATTGTACATTGGGAGCCTGGTTTGTGCATTGTGTCATCATAACAGCTTGTTGCATAATTTCTGATTTTGTTTTCTGTCCAGTCGCAGGAGAATTGTTTTTTCTAAGTTCTTTCTTCAACATCCTTGTATGTGAGATACCATCATTATCTTCATTATTAGTTTAGACAAATGTGTAATTTGGCATAATTTTTTCAGGGATTTGAATCCATTTTTAAATTTTTACGGGACTCAAGTTGCAAGCAAATATGATTTTGCGCGTCGTTTTATGCTTGGTATCTGTGTCACTTGTTGCAGTAAATATACCAAAGTTAACTCCTAACTTAGAGATGTTAAACTTTCTTTTCTTCCCTTTGCAGTCTTTAGCAGAGAAAGGAGGGTCTGTTCTGGAAAAGATAACAGCTCATGAGAACTTTTTGGTGCTTGCAACTATGAATCCTGGAGGTGATTATGGTAAAAAGGAATTATCTCCGGCTCTTCGCAACCGGTTTACTGAGATTTGGATTTCTCCTGTTAGTGATCTGGATGAACTTAGAGATATTGCTTCAAAGAGGTATGCCTGTATGAAAACTTCTTCATTTAGGAATTATGTATGTATGTGATGCACTCTTTTTGGGTTGAATTTTCACACTATTTTTTTACCCACAGGTTTTCCAATCCAGAATTCTCTTACATTGTGGATGCTATGATAAATTTCTGGGAGGTCAGTTCTGTTTTAAACCCTTATTATTTGCTGTGGACTTTGAGTTGCTTAGGATTTTGCAGTTGCAATTTTGCTTAACAATGTTGAGTGCTGATTCAGAATTGTAAGCACTTTTATGTAACAATTTCTTGTCCTTCTTACATATATCCCTCACTTAGTCAATCTCTTGTTAATGTGGGATTTTCTTTAAACACTCACGCATATTATCCCAAGAGATATTTGCAAACAAGATGTTTTGAGCCATTGTTGTTCCTAGCATACAAAAAAGTATTCAGATGATTGATCTTTTACTGTAGATATGCCACTCAATTTGTCATGCCAAGAGGAGTTGCTTCACCACCACCCATCTTAATGCACACATATGGAAAAATACAATCCCATCTCTGTCCGATGGATTCCTCAACTTCCACTCCCTAACTTGTAGTTTTCTCCCTTTTTAGGCAGAATAGACACTGTATTTCTATATATATATATGTATGTATGTATGTATATTTATGTAATTTCCTAAGTAATATTCCATCTGATCCATCCCTATTCATGTGTTCCTTTCGATCAATCTGTTTCACTTTTCTGTTGTTTTCTTTGAATGCAGTGGTTCAACCAGTTACAAACAGGGAGGACACTTACTGTGAGAGATCTCCTATCTTGGGTTGAGTTTATTGACATGACTAAAGGAAGTTTAGGACGTGATTATGCATTGTTCCATGGGCTTTTCCTTGTTTTGCTTGATGGATTAAGTCTAGGTGATTCTTGCTTCATTTTCAAATCTTGTGTGTGACAATTGGTTTGTGCTTAATTGTAGGGAGAATATACAAAGCCTTTGAATTTGTTCGCTACTGGTTTGATTTTATGTTCGGAATATACTGGCATTAGTTTGGTGGTCATTGGAGTTTAAGATAATGAAATTTCTTTAGTCATACTGCTGATTCTAAATTTTGAACGGAAATGGTAAACTATAAACCATCAAATCTCTCTTGAACTACCATCTTGCTTGTCTCTAGATTAACAATTTTACTTTTTACCTTACGAGTATCACAACTTGCGTAATCTTCAAAGTTAAGCAATGCATTCAGAGATGGAATGATAATGTGCTATGTCCATTAATACTTTTCTCTGATAATGTTCCCTTTGTGTGTACTTTGTAGGGACTGGTATTTCCAGAGAGGAAGCTGGATTGTTAAGAGAGAAATGCCTGTCTTTTCTTGTGCAGCAGCTTGAGGTGTGTTTGTTATTTTGTTATTTTTTTCCCCTTCATTTTTAAACTTGAAAACTTAATTCATATTTTCTGTTTTGGTAGTGAAATTAAGGCTATGCTATTTTCATTATCAACAATAATGATAACGTAGAGTCCATCCCGTTGTTGGTCCTTACTTGTTTTTGTTGTGCTTTCTCTATCAATTTTCTTCATTCATAAACAAGAGTTTGGTTATTTGTTTAGACTAGCCTCCTGTCCAGGTCTCATGCACATGAATCTTAAGCCAAATTTAACTTGAATGATTCAGTGTTGTTGGGTTGAAGTAAATCCAAAAACTTGTAAGCTTTTTTAATGGCAAAATTTGAGATCTTTAAGCAAATTTGAAAATTTTAAGATATCAGTTGGAGTTTGTTATTTTAATATAACTTTTTATGAAAATTGAATTAGGTTACTGTTTTAGGCATTTGGCAAGCTATTTCTAGGACCCGCTTCATTTAGTAAGTTAGGAATTTACTGCTTGCTATATGAGCTATTTTTTGGTTTAAGCACTGATGCAAGTTGTCTTTTCACTGTGACTTTGCTATATGTATTTGGGTTGGATTTTTAAAAAATGTACCATTTGGACTTCTTTTGGCTTTTTTTTTTTTTTTTAAATTCTTGTGGTGTCATTATCTATAGTGGGATGTAACAAATGCTTGGTTTTGATGATACAGCTGGACAATACTACATTACATAAGTTTTCAACTATAGAAAATTATGGTTGGGGTGATCTTGGAACAACTGCAGATATTTCTTGTAGCAATGACATGATGTGTGACAATGTTTTTGGTATCAGTCCATTTTATATTGAAAAAGGTTAGTTTATGAATCAAATGTTTCCTTTTTATTCAGATAGAACTCATTTATGCTTTTATTATTTCTGAGGAACTAGTGATTATTGTAGGCATCATAAATTATGATGGTCTGTAATGGATTATCAGTGTTCTCTTTTCTCGAGTTTGGTCTAATCTCAACTGTTGTGCTGAATCTTTAATCACATTGTGGATGTTTCTTGTTTTGAATCAAATAGCAGTTACATGTTTTCTGACTTATGGGTTTATATCTATAGGTTTTGGAAAGTGTGAGAATAGTGGTTTTGAATTTATGGCACCAACCACACGCAGAAATGCTATGCGGGTATTGCGTGCTATGCAGCTTCCAAAGCCTGGTATATCCTGCTGTTCTGATGGATCTTTCTTCACCTTCTCGTGCTTTGCTCTCTTTCTCTCTTTTCTTTCCATTTTTGGTTGGGGGTGGGGGGAGGGGGGAGGAAGGGAAACTACTGTATCCATAATTTTATATCCAACCATTTGGTATTTTCTATTTTATAGTTATTATCTTCTTGAAATGTGGTTTGTTTTGTAGTACTACTGGAAGGCAGCCCAGGTGTTGGTAAAACTAGCTTAATTATTGCCTTGGGAAAGTATTCTGGGCATAAGGTTGTACGCATAAACTTATCTGAGCAGGTCAGCGATTATCCATGATCTCCTAGTACATCCTTTGCATCATTTCTTGTATAATTCCCTCTTCTCTCTCCTATTTCCTTTTTTCTAATATAATATTTGGTGGTAATAAGTTGTTTTTATTTGTGGTGTAGACTGACTTAATGGATTTGCTGGGGTCAGACTTGCCTGTTGAAAGTGATGAGGGAATGAAATTTGCATGGTCTGATGGAATCTTGCTGCAGGTCAGAATTTCTTATCTAAAAGTTTGTCTAGCGAATTTTGTCATAAAAATATTAAAATTTTTAAATTGCTTTTTTGCAGGCTTTAAAGGAGGGTTGTTGGGTTTTGCTGGATGAACTTAATCTTGCTCCGCAATCTGTCTTAGAGGCATTAATACGAAGCTTCCTCTCTCTCTCTCTCTCTCTTTTTTTTTTCCTTTACTCTCTTTGCTGCTTCTTGTGAATGCAAATGAGTGTTGGTGAAAATTTATATTTCTCAGGGTTTGAATGCTATCCTGGATCATCGAGCTGAGGTATTCATTCCAGAGCTTGGCCTTACTTTTAAATGCCCATCATCTTTCAGAATCTTTGCATGTCAAAATCCTTTTTCTCAAGGTGGTGGCAGAAAAGGCCTTCCAAGATCCTTTCTAAATCGTTTCACTAAGGTTGGTTTCTGTCTCATTATTAACTTCTTGCTGTTGCTAAATCCTGCATGTGACAAAATTGACAATGTGTTTACATATTATTGCTGTATGTTCACATATTGTTGTTTCAGGTGTACATAGATGAGTTGGTTGACGATGACTACTTATTCATCTCTAGCTCCCTTTATCCCTCTATCCCAAGACCTATGCTCTCAAAGTTAATTTTCTTCAATAAAAGGTTACATGAAGATACCATGTTATATCACAAGTTTGCTCAGGATGGTTCTCCATGGGAGTTTAATTTGCGTGATGTGATTCGTTCATGTGAGATCATTCAAGGTGTGATCCATATACTTTATTTTCATTTAATATGTTCTTTTTCAAGTTGTTGAATTACTAACATTGTTATGCTGTTTTTTTTTTTAATATGTTTTATGTTTAATTTAGGTGCTTCAAACAAGTTGAAAATTGATTGTTTTCTTGACATAATTTATGTGCAAAGAATGCGCACTTCTGCTGATCGTAAGGAAGTTTTGCGGCTCTATGAAGAGGTCTTTAGTGTCAAACCATTCATAAATCCTTTCCCACGAGTACAGCTAAATCCTAAATACTTAATTGTGGGGAACACTGCCATTAAAAGAAACAGTGTTCGGTCTTCTAAACTTAAGAGTAGTCAGCTGAATATTATACCTAGTATTCGCCATAGCTTGGAAGCTGCCATCCATTGTATACAGCATCAGTGGTTGTGCATCTTGGTTGGTCCACCATCATCTGGGAAAACTTCGTTGATAAGGTTATTAGCTGAGCTCACTGGCAATGTACTAAACGAGCTAAACCTTTCATCTGCAACTGATATATCTGAATTACTTGGATGCTTTGAACAATATGATGCTTACCGCAACTTTAGGTCCATTTTTGCTCAAGTTGAGCGCTATGTTACTGAGTATTGCAGCTTGTTGTTGGAGTTCTCAAAGGAAGCATTCTGTGAAAGAAAGGATGTAATCACCAAATGGCTTGCGTTCTTATCTAGTATGGATTCTTGTTTCTTGTCAACTTCTACGATTTTGGAGAATTGGCAGTGCATTGTCAATAATCTTAATGTGCTAGTTGAGATTATTGAGCAATTAAAGTTGGATGTGGTAAACAATGGTTTACCTGTTTCATGGTCAAGCAATGAACTGTATAGTATCATGAAGGCTATTTCAAAGTTGCAAGAATATCTGCAAAGAAGGCAGTTTTCTGCAAAATTTGAATGGGTTGCTGGACTACTTGTAAAGGCAATAGAAAATGGTGAATGGGTTGTTCTGGAGAATGCAAATCTTTGTAATCCCACGGTAATTGACATGCTCATGCATTCTTAATTCAAAGTGCTTTAATTACTTATCATTATATTTTTGTTTGCTTCTTTTTTACCTACTACTCTTTCTCTGATCATTTGCTTTAGGTTCTTGATAGAATCAACTCTTTGGTTGAACGAAGTGGATCAATTACAGTTAATGAATGTGGGATTGTTGATGGAAGCCCAGTTGTTCTCCATCCACATCCTAATTTTCGAATGTTCCTCACAGTCAATCCAACCTATGGTGAAGTATCTCGAGCAATGCGAAATAGAGGAGTTGAGATATTTATGATGCGACCATATTGGCTGCTTGATGAGGGAAGTAGTGCAGAGTTTGAATTGAAGGATGTTGAAAGATTTCTTATTTTGTCTGGTGTTCCTGTTGGAAAATTAGTCGAGTCAATGGCCAAAGCTCACAGCTATGCTAGGAATGAAGGCCTACGCCTCAATGTTCAAATTACATATCTTGAGCTTACACGTTGGATTAAGTTATACCAGCAGCTTCTCATAAATGGCAGCCAGCCTTTGTGGAGCTTGCAAATAAGTTGGGAGCATACGTATCTATCTTCCTTGGGTGATGCTGTGGGTTGGGATATTATCAATCATGCAAAGATTGCTTTCTTATCAGTAACAACACTGTCAGAGTCTGATTTGCCTGTTGAATTATCTTTGCACCTGCCTGGTGGATGGCCAATGCCATTGAAGTTGAGGGATTATATATTTTACTCGAAGGAAGCTTCTGTCAAACAGAACTGCATGTATCTGGAGTTCCTTTTGTCTCAGTATGAATTGGGAGTATTAAGGAATAAAGATGGCTTGGACCAAGCTTTTTCTACTACCAGCCTTGTGGGGGCTTATTTAATTGATTTGAAGGTGTTACATCAACTCATGTTTCCGAAGGCTGGCAATAGGATAATTTCTACCTTGTGTAGGGACAGAGAGTTTGACCTGAAGTTGGCTAAGCAAATGTTACTTTTTGCTGCCAACTGGACTATTGAACAGGCAACTGAAATTGATTATAAACTATATCTTCTCCGGTTTAGCTGGCTTAGCTCTAAACTAGAACATGGTCATCTTCTCCATTCATTTGAGAATTTACTCAAGCAGGAATTTGAGCATCCTATTTGGAAGTGTATTTTTCACAGCCAACACGAGCTTGCATCGCTTCACCGAGTAGATTTGAACTTGCGGCCAGTACCATTGCTTTCACTAGACTTAATTGATTTAATTTCTTCAGATGATATTCCAAATGCATTGAGTGAACGTCTCTGCAATGCTATCAATTCGGTAGGCCTTCTAAGACTTTCTTATCAACAGTGGAATACTCAAAGTGGGCATGTCTATGGTAATGAAGCCCAGCATTTCAAACTGATCTTGGAGTCTCTGCAAGGCTTGGAGAGAGAAATCCTTGATATGCTGGTTACATCTCCATCCCATGATGTGCTGATTAAACTTTATGCTCAGCTTCTTGATGATCACATAGTATTTTGGAATGCTTTTATCTCATCACAGTTTGAGCAACTGCTGTTGTCTTGGCATTCTTTAGCGAAGGATGTTTCAAAATTGCATGATATATGTCCGAGAGCTGTAGAAGAAGTATTAATGGTAAAGCTTGCAACAGTTCTTGTCATCATCTCTTTTTCTATCTTTTTACTATGAACTAATAATTTTAACTTTCGGTGCAGATGGCAAGTAAGCATCTAGATAAAGAATTTCATAGGCAATCCCAGCAGTCCTTGCTGTGGATTCATGGTGGTCATCCAGTGTTACCTCCATCTTCTGAACTCTATCATACACAACAACAGCTTTTACAGCTCTGTGAGTCAATTTGGCCAACACAAAAAAATCCAAATAAACAGGGTATGACATAGTTGATTGTCTGAATCTTAGTTTGTCCTTGCTTTCAGTGGCACCCCCACCCCATTTCCCCCGCCGTGTCTTTTATGTAACTGACATTATCTACTCTTGTGGAAAATGTTGTGTGTGACAGTGGATGATGGTCTTATTGAGGTAGCTGCATCTTCTGATCCTGAACTTCGCTTCCTTGCAGTGCAAGGTAGAGTTTTCATGTTATTGTTATGACTTTACTCGTTTAACATGGTGTTGGGATGATGTAGCCACTAGGAGTAATACATGTAGTCTGCCAAGGTTGGTAAGTTATTTTAGATTGAATTTCCTCTAATGTGCAAACCACAAACCAGTTAATTAGGAGGAGGATTCCAAGGTAAGATTAGACAGTTGTACATTTGAAGTTAAAAAGACTACAAAGAAGATAGCTAGGAAAGCTAGTAAGCGGGTCTTATTTCAATGAACACAAGTAAGCAGGATAACTAGGGTAAATGTTTTATTTGTGACATTCAGTTTCATATAGTCTATTCTCTATGGCCTCACTTTTAGCATTGGAACTACTAAATGGAACTATGGAAGTGCACTTGTTTATGTGTTTGTTTTCTGTTGTAATTCTCATTTGATTCACCTGTATATCTCTGATTCTTCTCATGTGCTTCTCTCTGTAGGTATTTGCATGTCATTGTATATTACTAGTAAATGTGATGAAGACAGTATCAAAGTTGTTCAGCAGTTAGAGGAGATGCACCAGGTTTGTGCTTCATTACCTATCACTTTGTGAAATAGCTTTGAATGCTGTCTGTGATCTCACACTGTTGATTGGATTTGAGCCTCAGATGCTTTTGGAACGATTTGGATATGAAAAGCACAAATTGGAGGCAAAGTTACAGTCTGATGAGAGCGCTATTCTAGAGGGAAATTCAGCTTCTTGCTGTGTTTTCTTCCCTGAAATATTGAACATGAAGTCTGGCTTTGCTATTTGGCAAGAGGCGCTTCCTATAATTGACAGTACAAGTTTTTTCCTAGACATGGAGTTGCTTGAGAAGCTTTTAACGATTGTTTTGGTTGATCCCAGAGGATTACAGTTGGTAAGAGTGATGCTGTTTCTCTATGCTGCTGCCTTTTCTAGGTGGTTTCCAGCTTTAATGATGTTTTAGTGCATTCTATCTTGTATAAGGTTGAATGAAATGCACTGATTTCTATGAATGCATTGGTCACAATGTTGATTGCTTGTGATTTTTTTGTTCACATATCTAATGTCATATTAAAGTGTGTTTATCTCAAATGGTTCGTCTTTAAATAGTTGAATGTTGAGAATTGGCTTTATGTGTCTGTTTCCCCAGTTAACATATGAATGTAATATTTTTTTTGGCCAAAGTCATATGAATGTAATGTTACATTACCATATTTATTATTGTAAATTCTTCTCATGTACAAATTACACAGATTATGACTTGCATATGGCTTGACTACTGTTCTGTTTGCTTCTTTTGATGACAGGCACTTAGTGGTGTATCTAACCTGCTGGATTCTGCTTTAAAATACTCGTTAACCTTTTCAGCAAGGCCTCCTCAAAATTTTATACCACATCAAAAAATTTTATGGACACTTGAAGCATGGGCATCTGTTGATGCAGGCTAGTGACAGCCTTTGTTTATATATTTGCGCCTTTTTACCATTGGCTCTTCCTCCCTTTCTTTATTTTGCCAAGTTTTTGGGTCTTATTTTTTTACAGGGGGATTTCTTATCCTCTACTTGTTTTTTGCTATTTATTTTTCAGTGAATGTGAAAATTTCCAGTTATATTCTTGAGATGTGGTTTTGGTGGCATTTGTCATTATGGAACCATTGCCATGTTTCTACTGAGGTATATATTGAGTTGATTGGATTTATTATGATAATATATATTTGAAAAAATCTATTTTTGACTTCTGATAACATCCATTTTAACTGCTGATATGTGTGCAGAACTTCTCAAAGATTGATGGTTATGATATTCCTCTGCCTGCTATGCTTGCTCAGCCGGTTAAAACAGCCTGTGTCACCCATATTGTGTAAGATTAATTACTTCTACCATGTTGGTTATTAAAATTTCCTTTCTGTTGTGAACTTGGCTAAGGTAATAAAAAAAAAAAAAGGTACCATTTTCGTATTGGACAATTGTTGTAGTGTATTGTGTCATCAGCTTGAAAAATTTGAATAATTTGATTGTAATCTAGTAGTAGCTTCATTATTTTTTTCAATCACTTTTCATCCCACTAAGAATACTTTTGTATCTTGTCCTTGTCTCGGAAACAAATTTGAGAAGGAAAAAAAAGTTAATTTTTGTGACAAGATTCTTTCCTCATAATGTGGTCTATATTCTTGCCTAGAGGATAGGAAATAGAGGTCAGTTTCTGTAATAAGATTCTTTATCATCACTTTGGTCCATATATACATATGTTATTACTTCATAATTAATTTTATGCTTTATTTATTTTTCTGAATTATTCTTCCAGAAAGCGTTATCCACATTTCCTGATGTTTGAGGCATCAAATTGATCCACAGAAAACTAGTTACTGTTAACAAAAATGACTTTCCATTTTCAAAAGATGTTAGTTTTCAAACTTCCACAAACTCTTAAGTTGTGATGAATCTATAAATAAATGTTATATGTCATGCTCATACTCACTAGTCCAACCCCTGCAATATTACAATCACTGGCAACCACCACAAGTTACCCTCTTTCTCTCTCTCTCTTTTTGTTTGTGTTTTCTCTGCTATTCAAGTACAAATAAATAAATAATATGGACTCTATTTTTGAAGTATTCTTATGGTTTTCTTTGTCGAAAGAAAATTAATTTTTCCATTGGTAGTGTTACAACTAAATGGCAGAAAATTTTACATATTGTCAAAACATATTCTGGATGGAAAATATCTTCTGAGGATAAAATGTCTTTGATACCAAGCCTTTGTCTCACAATTATATATTTCCTGCATTGATATTATTGGCAATGATAATAAATATGAAGATTTTTTTCCTTAGCTTTCAGTGGTTCTGACTGAACTTTTTCATCATTGGAATTCAGGCAAAGTTCATGTTCTATTAAGGATTATTTTGTGCATTCTTTGAAACTTAAACTGGCTTCACACAATTTCTGGCAAAGTCCTTCAACGGGGTCAAACATTCCCAGTTTTCTGTTATCTGTTGCTCGCTCTCTCTTCCAGCAGGTAGGTAGATTATTTTCTGAGAGTTGAAGAATTTGTTTTAGTTTATTTTAGCTTGGCAATCAGAGCTTGATATTCTGTTGTTTCCAGATCATACATGCACACAAAAGAGTGTTTGATGCTGATAAATTTGCTGCAATCAACTCCATCTTCTGCTCCTTCCAGAAGAACGTGATTACAGTATGCTTTGGTTTAGTTTTCTTTTTAATGAATAAATTGTCAATTACAGTTATAGATTTTTACATTTTTTTTAGGCTTTTTTTCCTTCATTGTTTTTTAATTGTTTGTGGACATTAGAAACCCTTGCGTACTCGACTATCCTTGCTACTTCAGTTTTGCAACATTTTATTTTTACCTACAATATAGTTTCTAATATATATTATCTCTTGACTTTTAATAACATGCTTTTATGGTGACAGCAAGATGAGGTGCTAAATTTGAGCTCACTCATTGCATCTTCAAGCGATCAAAGTTTGAACTCATTGCATCTGTTGATTGAGCCACTAATTAGAGAGCTTTATCTCCATTGTTCGTCCACTGGTATGTTATCATTCAAATTATACTATTTATTTATTGTGGAGATTTTTTGAGCATATTTTCTTATTTTTAATAATTTTCATTTCTTTTGTAGACTTCGATCTGAATATTGGTTATGCATGGCTACGGATTGGGGTATTGCGCTTCAGTCTCTTGCTTAGTTGTCATGAAATGGATCCTGCCATGAAATACTCTTTTAAGTACTCACAACTAGAAGCAAAGATTTCATCGCTTAAGCTTGAAATTAAGGTAGTGTTCATTTTCATTCTTCTGTCCTATTTCTTGCATGTTTTTTTTTTCTAATTTTTCATGCTGCCTGTTGTGGGTTTCATGCTTTGATATGAAATCAAATGACTTTCAGATTGTGGGTGAACTCTTCTACTTTTGTCCGGTTATGACATCAAATTTTAATACATTAATTTCTGGCATTGATTTTTGTACTGCATACCAATTTTGACCTTCGGATGTCATAATTTTCTAGAATAGTTAACTTCATGGTGTGGCTTTCTGTAGGTACGACAAGAATGTGACTATGTTGCAGGATGGTTTTCTTCAAGAGAGGCTGACAAAAAGAGAGTTGAAGCATTACAGACACTTGAAGTTGAACGAAAAAGGATTCAGAGAAAGGTCTAGAAACTTATACTTTTGTTTATTCATTCCAATCTCAATAGGGGTCCTTGGTAAATTAACTCAATTCATTATAAAATTCTTGATGAATGTTTTTAATTTACTAAAATCCTTTGCTTCTAGTAAAATGATTGGCTAATTGTCCTGCATCACTTTAGATTGTTGACTTTTGTAAGTAATAGAGAAAATTCAGTGCTTTACTATCCCAGACTAAGAAGTCCTCAATCTTTTGGATTTTTGTAGAAAACTCCAATTTGAACTGTTGGTTGAAGAAATTTATTTTTGATTTAAATCTAAGGCAGCGGAAAAGAACGTGCCGAAATAACTTTTTGAACCTCTGTTTCTGAGTGCAAGCAATCCTATTACTTATGAACACATGGTCATGATAGAGAAAGATATTATATTGTGTGCCAAAGAGAGAGATTGTTTTACAATAATTATATCTTTTACTTCTAAGACGAGGAAACAGAATCAGTATTGTTGATTAGCTTTGTTTAGGGCCCATTAATTTTTGCAATACTAAATCATTTTTTAGCACTTGGGTCTGCTGTATTATTTACCTTCATGATCCCTTGTATTGTTAACTGCCTCTCAGCTCAACTTTAAAGATATCACATCCGTGTGCACTTTCCTGCGGATGTACTCATCTGTTTCTTTTTGTTCCATGCTTTATTTCTTTACATGCAATGTTGCATTTCAACTATGCTCATTTTGTCAACATGGTTCTTTTTCTCTCCATTTGTTATTTTCTTTCATAAAGAAAAGCTGGTCTCACGATGGTTTGCAGAATTGAATTGGTCATGTGAACCTGTGGATAGAAGTCCTATTCATGCTCACTAATTGTTCAACTATTTAATCAACTTAGTGCTGTTACGTTTCCTTGACCACTTTTGCAATCTTTATTTAAATTTTTGCAAGAGTTAACATCTGTTATTTCTGATGAGTGATTATCTCATATGATTTTATCTTCAGATGGTGTTCCGCAGTAACATGTTAAAATTTAATTCACTAAGAAAAGAATGCAAGGAGTTCCTCAAACTTGTTATGATGGTGGTAGATTTGATGAGTAATATTGAAGTCATGGACTTACAACAGGTTCTTGATCAAGTCTGTAACTGGCAGGTATGCTTTTTTTATTCATGTTAGAGATATGATTCTTAGTAGATCATAGCTCTGGAGCGAGTCTCACTTTTCTATGCTTTTCTTGACATCTGGGTTTCTCAGGAAACATCATGTTCCTTTGTCAAACGATTATCAGATGAATATAAGGAATACATCGATGTAGCTCAACCAGTTCAAGTTGCAGTATATGAGATGAAATTGGGCTTGTCACTGATTCCTTCTGGTGCCTCATGGAAAAAACATTTAAACAAAATTGAGGTGGATAATATGGAGCAAGTTGTGGTACTTTACATAATACTTTTTCTTGTTCTTTTTCCCCTTTCAAATTGAATGGACCTCTATCTGTATCTAGACCTTGTCTGTTATCAATGGCTGACTTGGAGAATGTTTCAGGAATCAATTTATTCATTCATGAAATTCCCAAGGGGATATGCTCTTGAAGCAATTTCTTGCAAAGATATAGATAGTCCTGTAAACTTCTGGGAGCAGGAAATAAATTTGCTGGAAAAGCTGGTTTCCATTTCAAGTGATGTCAATGCTGAAAAAGGGGTATGCCTTTTCCTTCCCTAATTTTTTTTCTTTTATTTATAATTTTGATGATGCTGTCAAGTTTATTTTCTTGTGTGTTTTATTTTTGATGGAATTCAATAATCTGTTGTGCCTGAAATGATAATAGGTATCTGTCTTTCAACTCAAAGCTGCTCTTCATCTGAATATTCTTGTCTGTGTTGCACATTTTGTGGCTGATGCACAAAGGATCGATAATAATTCTTTCAAGGTGAGATACACTGTGGTAGTTGAGTTAAATGATCTGTTTGTTCTTGTATGGATGGTACTCTGATACCAATATACTTGTGAATCAGATATTAGATAAGATGTTCAATGCATTTGCAAGCATGTGGATGAATATGAAAGTTCAGGTGAAAAGCAAAGAAGGTCATGATGCTCAACAATACAAGTTCAGGCCTCGTGCCTTTGAGATCAAGCATGTTATTGATGTTGATATATCAACTTTTGGCAAATTTTTGGCAAATGAGGATTTCTCAGAATGGCTTGAATTGCTTTCTGAAGATGAACGTTCAGAAAAGGTATTGATTTAATAGTGTTATAGTTGCCGTTTTGTTTTTCATCCCCACCCCCCCACCCCCTTTCTCTTAAATTTAATAGAATCTTTTCAATTATTTAGGTGGATGCTACTATGGAGTATGAAAATTTGGAAGAAGAATGGAACCTTATGCAGGAAGCAGTGCTGAACAACATGATCTGGATACACAACCAATTATTTGGCTCTACTAATCTTGTCTTATATGTAAGTTGTCTATAAATTTTTTTCTGATTGTTTTCCAATTTTTTTGTGACAAAAAAAATTCTTGTCCAAATGAACATGTTTTTATCTAAGTGCTTTTCGGTTTGTTAGATTTGGTGCTTTTATAATTTCCTTGATCATTGAGTCTCATTAATACTTCATTCCTTGTGACACTGGTATATCACTATCACAAAATAGAAACTTTTTTGGTAATTTGATATTTTAGTAAGCCTTCAGAATATAACCATGCATGCTTATTCATTTCACCCGCACACACACAAAAAAAGCCTTTGCTGTTTTGCAATGTAGTAAAATAAGTTAATTTTAAAATTTTAAGTCAACTTACCTGTTTAAGAACCCTTATGTCATCATGCTTGGTCCATTTGTTGGAAGTATCTTAATTAGTCAGATTTAATTAGTCTGCATAATGGTTATGCATCTTAACTCTCTATTTCTGTATGTGCATGTGCGAGTCTATATGCATGGTTTTAAATATCGGCCGTATGTAGCTTAACAACAAAATTGTAACAGTGAATCACTGCAACTGTGACACACTGACATGGTCGATACTAGAAATTTTCAAACAAGTTCATTATAGCGAAGACCAACTGCGACTGCAATTTAAAACCTTGTCCATGTGACACGTGTGTGTGTGTATATATATCTTTGCTGTGTGCCTTAGCTTATTCTTGTTTTATTTTTCAGCCTGGAACTTTCTGTATCTCTGATGCGGATAGATTACTTTTGTTCACCAACTCATATTCGTTGGGAGCAGGAATGATCAAAGGTGATTGGCATGCTTTGCCTTTTTTTTTTTTTCATGGTAGGTTCCTGTTATTTGTTTATTGGTGAAATGTAAGCATTGCTTCTGTTTTTTTTTTTTTTTTTTTTTTTTCAGGTTTAGGAGGTCTAGTTTCTTCCAATGTGGATGCTAAACTGGTGCCAGAGCATTTACTTCGCCTTTGTTTGGAGCATGAACGGATATTTGTTTCATCTCATAAATCATGTAGCAATTACAATTTTTATAAGGTTCAAAATTGTCATTTCCTTTTGTAACAAACAGTTATATTTTTTCTTGGTTAAGTTTACCATGCATCTCCTATTAACCATGTTTCCTTCACTTACTAGGATTCAAATGCTCCTGAGATGGCTAAAATGGTGAAGTTACTTGTCACTCTTCAAAAGCGAATTCTTAGCCTTCTGAATGAATGGGAAGATCACCCTGGTCTGCAGAAAATCGTAGATGCAATTGAACTGCTGTTGGGTATTCCTTTGGGCACACCTCTAGCCAAGGTAAAAAACACAGCTGTTTCTTCCTGTTTATCATGAAGTACTTCTAAAGAGTGAAATCCCAGAAAGGAAGATTGAATTGGAGAGGGGATGATCATATTTTTCTACAATTTTTTTAAAATCTTTTTTTAAGGAAAAAAATTGCTGAGAAAGATATAATGGAGAGTTCAGTGCAGAGGACAGTCATCAAGCTTAACTTGGTTTAAAAGCATTGCTTTAGGAGCATTATTGTATGATTTATCCATCCACTGGAATGCCTTCCATATGCTTGTATTTCGCTGGGATTTAGCTGCTCCTGGTATATTAGTTAATCTCTTGTGGAAACTGAAATGTGTTTTATCGTATGAAGGCTCTATTAGGATTGCGCTTCCTACTTAACAGGGCCAGAGTATTGGAAGAAAATGGATCAAAATTCTCTCTGTCTGGTATGCACTTCACATTAGACATAATTCTGCTGTTTTCTGTTTCATGTATAGTCAATATGGATGTGTGGTCATTTTTGGTACTATTAATATGTTTTTCTTTATTTATATTGTTATTTTGTTGGCATGTAGATCAACTTGAACCTATTATTTCTCTGGTGTGTTCATGGCAAAAGATGGAATTTGACTATTGGCCTGCATTGCTTGATGAGGTGCAGGATCAATATGAGATTAATGCTGCAAAGGTAAGTGATAGCTGTTTGTATTTTTTTAAGTATGTCTATTGTCATAACTGTGATTCCTTGATGATTGTACAGATTAAACATTTATCTTTACCTTCATAATTAGAAATATTGTCATAGGGTAAGTCAATATTTATTCCTATTTTTTCTCCCAAGTTAGTGGAGAAAATTCTTGATGGGCCCCACATGCAATTCTTTATAGTCAGGAAAAGTTTGGATTCTGTTTCTGTAAACAAAATCCTTTATTTCCTTCCGGTTTCCCTTTCTCCCACTTTCTTCCCTCTCTCAAACAAGGGGAAAAAATGGAATATTTTCAAAATTTTACTTCCCCTATTCTTACCTCCCATTATCCTTGCTTTCCCAAACATGGTTTCAAGGATGGTAGGATGGATTGAAACTCATACAAATGCTCAATCTGTATTCCGTCTTTGCTAGGTTTGAGCTCTTGATAGTTGGTGGAACTTATCTAAAACTTGCAGAATGAAATATAATGTGATTTAAAGAGCTATTTTTCTGCCCTGAATATCTTATTTCTATATTTCACTTTTTAGCACTAAATTAAAACTTGTGTTTTCGTTGTTGCAGTTGTGGCTTCCTCTATTTTCTGTTTTACACCGTAGCCATGGCTCTGATATTGCTGTGTATGAGCAGTCTACGATAGAAAGGCATGTGCTATACAGTGTCATCTGAACTTTGATTGATTGTGCTTCTTTTAGATTTTTTCCCCTAGTTTTCTCTTGAATGCTTCTGCCTAACATGAATGGTCTTGCAGTTTGGAGGAGTTTATTAACACTTCCAGTGTTGGTGAATTTAGAAAACGCCTTCAGCTTCTTTTTGCTTTCCTTGGTCACATTACTACTGGTAGATGCCTAGAAGTGGAAACTTATTCAAGGTATATCATTCATCTTTTCCTCAAAATGTCTGCTTAATTTTATTTTATTTTTTAAATCAAAAGGGAAGAGTAAAAGTTAATGGTAGGACCTTTAAGAGAGATATTTCATCTTCTTATGTATATTCCTTAAAGAATTCAGATTCATTTTTCAAATTAGACCTAAAGTATGATCTGACAAGCAGTACCCAAGCTAGGTGAGGATTGAAGATAGGGAATCTGATGCATCTCATTTTCTCTATGTTATTTTCATGGAAGATCATATGGGCTTTTTATGTATATACAACAATACTAATTTTCTGCTGAGTTGTTCTAATTAGAAATGAATGATGTAGTCCTTGGCAGGAGAGAAATTTGGAGATTTTGTACAATGTGTTTGGATATTATGTTCAACTTTTGCCAAGGTGAGTATCTTTTCTGTGATGATATTTTTGAATGTCTTTGTCCTCTTAAAAATTTTCAGGTGGTTTTGTTCTCTTACTGGTTTTTATATCTTCTTCAGAATCTCGGAATACATTGAATCTAATAGAAGAAATATTGAAATGGAACTTAAAGACCTTCTGAAGCTCTGTCGATGGGAACGAGTTGAGGCTTGTTTGTCTGCTGAAAACTCAAAAAAGACTCGGCAGAAGCTTAAGAAGCTAATTCAGAAGTACACTGTAAGCGACAAAAAAAATCATCCTCTCTTATGGCGCTCCCTTCAATGTTCTTAGGCAACTTTGTTATAAGTTTGCAAAATTCAAATACAAGCTAACTCTGTGAGAAGTATTTAAGGCCATGGTGACTTAAACCTTGTATACCCATTAAATCTGTTCCTATATATTATCACTGCGCTCCCCCCTCCCCCACAAAACACCACCACCACAACACAGCTCCTCTAACATGTTGGTTTGCTGCCTGGGTTGCATTTGCTTGTATTATTTATGACCAAATCATGCAGACCTATCTCAGCATCTATTGCTTCACACAATGATTTAGAGAAAGACAGTGCTGGAAATTGGTGTGGAAAGTAAACTTTGTGACATTCATTCATGATATGCAAAATGCGAATGAATAAGCAATGATCCTGCGTTGGAAGCAGTAAATGCCACATGGCATACTCATTTCTACTGCATTTCTTTATCCACACCTTCATTTTGTTTCCCTAATAAATTAACACAAACTTTTTGGAAAGATTGAAATAATGTTATTGCCTAATGAGCTCCCCCCCCTCCATTTTTGAAAATTTCCCTCTTCCAAAATTCTTTGTTTAATGCATGGTGATTGTGGTTCCTTTGTTTGCTGACAGGATGTACTGCAACAACCTGTAATGCTTATTCTTAACCAAGAGGGTGTACGGAAAGAAATAAATATTATACAATCTGTGCATGGTACAAAACCCCTCAATGATATTTCAGACACAAATGCCAGATTGTTGGATGCTGTTCTAGATCAGTTCAGTGATAAAGACAGGTTAATTGTTTATCCGCTCCCTGCTTCTGTTATGCTGTTATCAATTGATGGCCTCAGAATTGAACTTTGTTATATTGTATCTGGTGCAGGTTCTTATGGTATCCTGAATGGAGGGAAAAAGTAAATGATACTTTGCAGAACTTACATGTTGACAGGACTTCTGAATTATGCTCTCTGGGTGACAAAGGTTTTTCTGTTTTCTATTTTCTTAACCTTCCCTTTGTCATCATAATTCTGATTCTTCATATAGAAATAAACTTTGTCGTCTCTGAGTATCGTAAACTTATATTTTGTGTAGATGTTGCAAGTACCAAGCAGCAAGTTTTAGCTTCTCAATCTGAATGTACACTACAACTGGAACAGTGGAATGCTGTGTGTCAGACACTTGAAAAAATAGGTAGAGCTACAATAGATTGTGATGATCTCTGGAAAGATGCTGAAAAAAGTGTAGGAAAGAAGAGGGCTTTCTCTGAACTTCTAAAGCTATTAGAGAGCAGTGGGTTGCATAAGCACAAGTTTGAAATTATGAAGGTAATGGGCGCTGGAAGTTGATTTTTGTTGTTTTTATGATTTTTCTTTATAGTTGATTATAAAGCTAAACATTTTTCCTTCTGATGATTGGCATTTTATAGATATCAAACAGTTCGAACTGGTTGTTCATTCAGCCATCATATGATGTGCAGCATTTGCTGCTGACCAAGAATAGACTGTCTTATGGAGCTTCTACTTCCAGTGAATTACAAAGTCAGCCTGATGAAAGTGTGGATGCTGAATGGAAAACTATCAATGAATTTTACTTCAAAAGTACTGCATCTGTGCAGCTTCTGCAACGGATATGTCTGAAACCCCATGAAGATATTACCTATGAACAGGTATAACTATATATAGCCAGATGCAAGTTAAAGCTCTGAAGTGTTGGTCGGGTTATCAATCAAATTTTAGGCAGCATATACTTGACTAGTCTGCTGCTGTATCCAACATGACTAATCTTTGCTAGTGGGACAATTGTCTCTATTTCATTTCTGAAGCATCAACTAACCAATACTACAAGTATTTATTTGACTAGTCATGTTGGATGGAGGTTGAAGCTACTATACGTGTTGGTCATCAATCAAAGTTTAGGTGGTGTTTATTTGACTAGTGCACTGCTGTATTCAAAGTTTAGGTGCTGTATTCAACATGACTAGTGGGACAAAAGTCTTTTGCAATTCTGAAGCATTAATTAGCGAACGCTAGTAGTCACTATCAATGCCTGCACTTGAGTAGTTACTTGATTTGGTTAGGCTAAATTTGTTGGTCCTATATTCAGCAGTTGTTGAATTGCTGATTTCTTTTAAGACTTTTTCACATGGTTATTATTTCTGACCTATGCAGGCTAGCAGGTCTCTCTCGTTTCTGAACCATCTGATAGTTATACAGCAGAGCCAACGTGCTTTTGCCTATAGTTTTTCTAAGCATTTGCAGTGCTTGCGAAAATGTTTATCTGCTTTGGAAAATTTATATTCAAGGTTCCCTGCAAGGGATTGCAGAACTGGAAGCGAGTGCTCTATCTCACCAAACCAGTATGCTGTCTTGAAAAGTTTGTGGAAACAGAAGGTAAGTTTTCACCTTAGGATCGGTCTTGTCTATTCTAGGTTTTGCTTGCCTGTCAAGCTTGAGACTAAGTTTTTTGTATTTGTTTATTCTTTAAACATTTCAGCAATTGTTTGATGGTCTAGCGACCATGTTAGTAGAGGAATCACTGTTGCTTAAAACAGTAGAAAGTAACCATTTTATGTCTTGTCAAAGTATCAAGCCTGCAACAAGTGATGTTCTTCAATACATCGAAAAGTTCACTCCGATCATACAGAAATCCAAGGTTCAGAACTCTTGTTTTTCATTTTTTTTTTAATTAAAAACACTATCACTTGGGCCCTTCTTAAGAGAATTCTTTTACAGGAATCACTGGACAATTATCTTGTTGGCCATCTTGGAATTATACAAAATGTTATACAGGAATCACTAGATAAGTATCTTCTTCAACGCGTGGGTGCTATATCTGCTGTTCCCATGCACCCATTTATCATTTCGAAGCAGATGGAACAACTGGTATATGGAAATTTCCAAGTTCTTAAGGAGTTTGAGGAGCATCTTATTGATTTCCGCAAGCAAAATTTGAATAGAAGTTCAGTCATAGAGGCATTGCTTGGTCGATTTGATTATGCATTTGAGAAGGTACTTCTTGTATGTTCAGTGCTTGTCAGAGTTTTGATAAATTCCTGGGGGTATTCTGATTGCCAATCAATCTTGTATTGATTCTGAAAAATTTTCTCACAACTGTATTTTACTTTGGCAAAAGCATTGTTATCCAAAATATGCATTTATATTTTGAGCAAGACAAAAAAAATGAAAGCACATGATTGTTTTTTCAGGCCAAGTTGTTGGCTGAAGAGCTTGACTTTTCTCTCAAGGCAAAATCGAGAAGTGAGTCAACAAACACATGCAACACGTCCATGTGCTGCAATGAAAATGGTTCTGCACTTGATGCTATGTTTTGTGGAGCCCTCAAAAAAACGTTTGAAGTTGTCATGGATGTGCTGAAAAAACAGTGTTCATTGAGTGGTGGATGTGTGCTGTCTGAAGAGTCATTGGAGAATATTACTTCATGGGACTATCTACTCAAATCATTGGTGCAAAATTTGAATATAGAAGAGTTATATGACAATCTTCTCAAAACAATATTTTGTACAGTAAGTTTATCATATCCTCTGTACATGCAACTTGTGTATGTGTGCATATAATTGTTCATGTTGGTTGCCTTCTCATCCTGTATAATATTCCTCTCAGGAAAATAAGATAAATCATTCTGGCTATGAAACTTCCCCTTTGTCTTTCCATATTGGAGCATGTTTTGAGCATCTGCATGCACTTTCAGACCTGATATTGACTTTCGGTGATGGTCTGCTTCGAGAATTTTTAGCTATGCATAAAATGGTAAGTTGAGACCTGTGAGTTGCTTATGAAGTTGTTAATTGTAACTTTTTGGCCATATTCACAATCTCCTGTATATCTATGTTGCAAATTATTAATGGTAGCTATTCTGAAATTTGTTGATTTCCATGGCTATATTTGTATGCAGGTCTCTGTAATGACTCATGTTCTTGCAAATGTTTTAGCTTCATTGTTCTCAAAAGGGTTTGGTATTGCTGCCAAAGATGAAGGAGATGACACTAGTCATGGTAAATCTCAAGATGCAACAGGAACTGGAATGGGTGAAGGTTTGGGACTTAATGATGTTAGTGAACAAATAACTGATGAAGATCAACTTTTTGGAGCTTCTGAAAAGGTATACTCTCTGATAACATGAACAATGCAAGTTTTCGCAGTTATAGCTTTTACTTATTGAACTGTGCATTGGCATGTGTAATTCCTTTATATGCAATTACAGGCAAGTGAAGAACAAGATGCCTCAGGTGACGCTCCAAATAAGAATGACAAGGGCATAGAGATGGAGCAGGATTTCGCTGCTGATACATTTAGTGTTAGTGAGCACTCTGAGGAGGAGAATGATGAAGATAGCGATGATGGGCAACTAGATTCTGCAATGGGAGAAACTGGAGCTAACAGTGAAGTCATTGATGAGAAACTTTGGGATAAGAAGGAAGACGAAAACCCTGATAGCACAAATGAAAAGTATGAACCTGGACCATCTGTTAGGGATAAGGACGCAAGCAGTAGGGAGCTTAGAGCCAAGGAGGATTCTGCTGCTGCTGATGATTATGATGAAGAACCTGGAGAGCTTAATTCTGAGGAACTTGATAAGCAAAATGACGAGGTTGGAAGCCAAGATGATCTTGGTGATAAAGAAGATGGCATGGATGACATGCACATGGACAAGGAAGAATCACTTGCTGATCCAACTGGACTTGAGCTTGATGAGTTGAAAGAAAGATCTGATGAGGATATGGATGTAGATGAAGACATGAATGGTAAAGAAGAGTTGGATTCCAATGAAGAAATAGGTCCTGAAGGTGGTGATGAGTCTGCTGAGAATGGGAACCAGGATGAGTCTGCTGAGAATGGGAACCATGGTGATGAGAATGTAAATCCTGTTGGTGAAACTATGGAAGAGGCAGATGCTGAACAGGTGGGAGGACCTTCTGAAGAAAATGGTACTGGTGAGGATAATAAAGAGAACTTGGACATGAATACAATGGCAACAAGAAAAGATGTGTTTGGACATGGAATTTCTGACTTAATTGATAGTCATATGCCTAATACAGCATCTGCAACACAACCAAATGGTGACTCACAGGTATCAGATTCAAGAAATGCTGCACGTGAAGCAAACATATCTAGTACTAGTGAGGCTTATAATGACATCGCTCCCATGAAAAGCTTACCTTCTGGTCAAACATCTGAGATGGATGTAATGGTCTCTGACTCATCAAATAATGGAAAATTCACTGATGATAACCAAAAAGACGAACTCCCTCAGAAGGAATCTTTATCTGTCCAGAAAACCCAACCAAATCCTTATAGGAATGTTGGGGATGCACTCGAGGAGTGGAAAGAAAGGGTCAAAGTGTCTGTTGATATTCAGGCAGAGAGCAAAGAGGCACTGGGTGAGCTAGAGGACAAGGATGCTGATGAATATGGATATGTTCCTGAGTTTGAAAAGGGAACAGCTCAGACATTGGGCCCCGCTACTTCTGAGCAGATAGACACAAATATCAATAGTAATAAGCCAGATGAGGATAATTCTGCAGCTCTAGGAGAGGATGTCACCAAGATGGAGATTGATAAGCAAAGTTCTGAAGAATGGCATGTCAAACATTATGGATCAATCCTCAAAAATACTATGGAGGAGCAGATGCAAATCTCTGATTCTGAGAAGCCATGTAAGGAGGGATCTCCAGAAATTGATGGTTATGATGATGGTGTTCCCGGAACTCTTTCAGACAGTTTAGTCTCTGTCAAGAAATCTTACTTGAATGAGGACATACGCCAACTCAGCAAACTTTCTGTGGATGACGATGAGCTAGGAAAAGCCCAGGATCCTGGAGAAATTTCCCTTGATATAAAAAACAATGCCACTGCTCTTTGGAGAAGATATGAGTTGCTCACAACAAGGTTGTCCCAGGAGTTGGCTGAGCAATTGCGTCTTGTTATGGAACCCACTCTAGCTAGCAAGCTTCAAGGGGATTACAAGACTGGCAAGCGCATCAACATGAAGAAGGTATTCTGCATTTCAGTTCACATCGTGTAAATATGTAAATGTACTCTCATTTGACACCTTTTCTTTTTTCTTTTTACCCGTGCCTGGATATTTTTTAGGTAATTCCTTACATAGCAAGTCACTACCGGAAAGATAAAATCTGGCTGAGGCGTACCCGGCCTAACAAACGTGACTACCAAGTTGTCATTGCTGTGGATGATTCCCGGAGTATGTCTGAGAGTTGTTGTGGGGATGTTGCAGTTGAATCTTTAGTGACAGTATGTCGTGCCATGTCTCAACTGGAAATGGGAAACTTGGCTGTTGCAAGCTTTGGTAAGAAGGGAAACATAAGGTTACTGCACGATTTTGATCAGCCATTTAATGGGGAGGCTGGGGTGAAGGTTAGTGTTCTGACAATTGTTTTCTTTCTCAAATAAGTATTACCTTAATTTTTCTTTGCTGAAGGTAATATATGGATTTGTTCATCTAATTTATTGTTTTTTTCTTTGGAGCCAGATCATCTCCAGTTTGACATTCCGACAAGAGAATACCATTGCTGATGAACCAGTTGTTGATCTGTTGAAATATCTCAACAACATGCTTGATGCTGCAGTTGCAAAGGCACGACTCCCTTCTGGACAGAACCCGCTACAACAACTTGTTTTAATTATCGCAGATGGTCGATTCCATGAAAAGGTACATGTCTTTTAATCATTTGAGAAAGTTGGAAGTTTAGAGATTAAAGAGAGGGGGAAAAGGAGTGCTTTATGTTGATTCAAATTTGAAATTAATAACTGTTTGTTTCTTTGATAATTTACTAACATTGGCCACTTTTATTTATACAGGAGAAGTTGAAACGTCGTGTTAGGGATTTCTTAAGCCGGAAGCGAATGGTTGCATTTCTGCTTCTGGATAGCCCACAGGAATCTATCATGGATCAAATGGTATTTCTTTATTTTGTTGTATAAATATCGAGATCCTGATTTAATGAGCAAGAACAATTTCCCTTAATGCTGTTTTCTCTATTTCAGGAAGCATCATTTGTGGGTGAAGGTGAAAAAAGAGTACTTAAATTCACAAAATACCTCGACTCTTTTCCCTTTCCATATTATATTGTATTGAGGAATATTGAGGCACTTCCAAGGACCCTTGCTGATTTATTGAGACAGGTAATTCTGTTTTAAAAATTTTAGTGTATTGTGAATAACAAAACAGAATGGCCTTGAGCCTCAAATACCACATGGAAAAGATGTGGATGGACACTCATAATGAAGAGTGTATTGTCACTAAACCTCTTGGAAGTCAGCAATAGTCATTCAAGACAGTTAGGTCTACCCTTCGTATTCCCCTTTCTCCTCCACTTTGCTAAGGGGCAATTATCTTATGGGGGAAGGGGGGGGAATAAAAAGTTTGGTGCAGATAAATGATTTCCTGGATTTTAAATTTGTTTTCTGATAGATCTTAATGATTGCTGGAATTTTGAACTAATGCTATTTTGATCTTTTTATTTGGTGGCAGTGGTTTGAGCTTATGCAGTATTCAAGGGATTAGTTTTTTTATTGGAGAGTTTGGTGCGGCCAGCAGTTTTTACTTTACTGGTGAGAGCCCACATTATAGAGAATGATGCATTTTCGGTACACAGAGTCAAAATTTTTACCATCTGTATTTATGAAAAAAGGAAATGTATAGTTACAATTTTGTGTATGATTGGATCTAATCGATGTACAATTTCATAAATGGCAAATATCATTATTTGGTGCTCAATGTATAGAATCAAATCCTAAAATGAATAAAATTTCAAAGTTTTTATAATCATGAAGTGAAACAATATTCAAAGAACATTAAAATATGAAGTTATTGGTATGAGAACTTGTTCAGTTGAAGGAAATTGTGAAATGAAATTTTAGAGAAGTCAACATTTTTCAAATTCAAGTTTGGTTCACGAGCATGTCTAATTCACGAGTAACTATGGCTATACCTATTACATGAGGTGATGGATTGAACAAAGGCACTGAAAGGTCTGGGAACTGTAGGACCAAAACAGCAGCTGTGTATGGTGTTTGAAACTCCAATGCTTACTATGTCAAAGATCCTAGTCCTTTTATTGTTTTGCATTTTGAGACAATTTTATAATATTCTATCATGTGTAAATTGAATTTATAATTTATGAAATAAACATTCTACCACTTTTTTTAATCAATCTTTCAAAAATACCTTAAAAATTTTGAAAAGAAAATTATAATTTTTCATATTTGAATTAGAGTGAATAATTTAAGCGGTTGAGGATCGGGTTCGGGTCAAAATTTGCACAAAGTGGTTTGAGGCCATGATTCGACGCCCAGAAGAAAACCATTGCATTTAGCCACGTTCGTCGATTGCCATATGCAACATAAGAAAATTATCCACATGTGTTCTGTTGGGTTCATATTGGACTCATGTTGGGCTCAAAGAGGCCCAAAGATCATGTTTTAATTGGGTACAAGGCCAACCAATTTTTTTTACTTTAAATTTGGGCCACTAATGTGTTTAATTGGGCTCAATTAGATCACAACCCACCTTATGGTATGCGTAAATTATCAAGACCCGTCCATATCATCATTTGCCCTGTGAGCAAAAACACTACACGTCACCATGATCCACGTAAGCAACAGAGTCCATGTAATCATTTTTTACATGTCACCCCTTGACACGTAAGGAACTTGTCCAGTTGTTATGACACCACATTAACAATTTTCTCCACGTCAACAAATTATGGCACATCACTGCCCTTCATAAGCAAAATTGTCCAAAATTATTGTTTAGTTCTAATTTTAGTCTAATGGTAGAATGGTAATTTATAGGTGTGTCTGTGAATTGCGCTGTTCTAACTTCTAATCAATTGACTGTGGATATCCAAATTTACTTACCACGGTACTTTTGGACTTTCAGTAGTAATTAATTGAAAAACAATAGTGAAGCTATGGAATAAAATGATTTTTATTAATTAATTGCAGTAATTATAGTAAGCGTAGAAAACTTGAAAGATAAAGGTTGAAGAAGATAGATTTTGCCCTTTGGAACTATTGAGCATATGATTAGATGAGATTTGTACAGTAGGTTACACTGAATTTAAATACTCCCTAGGGAGATAATCGTTCGACTAGTGCTACAGTTCAATAACTATTGCTCCATTTTTTTAGGATGGCTCAACTGCTGGTAACCTCCAATAACTGCTAGGGATATTCTCTAAAATTTTCCATAGCTCTCTGAAAATATTGATAACCGCTCTACTAGTACTACAATTAGTACATTATTTCCACCGTGTTCTTTATTATGATTTTCATAGGTAGAACACACATAGTCATAGTGAACTTCTTAGTGAAAATCGATACTGCCACTTCTATAGAGATCATATCCTTTTTAGTTTTCCTTAGGGCATATAGCATTTTGAGCAGCATTATGTTTAATGTCGATCTATTGTTTATTAGAACTCTGGTGATAGGTTTCTCATTGACATGTGCCTTAGCATATAAAGGTTTTATATTTTGAGTCATCTGAATTGATGGTTTTTCGAAAATCCCTTTTTTAGGCTAGTGAGGATTAGGTATTTGAATTGTCACCCTACTGTAGAAATCTTCCTTCCTAGAGAAAGTTGTTCCCTGAGTATTAGGATTTTGGATTTCAATGACATCGTTTTCTACAGGTTTGGATTGAAAACTAGCAGGTAGTATCACTGTCGCAACAACACATCTATAGGAAATAAATACACTCCTTACCATCTGATTATTAAGAGTTTATTTCATAAAATAAAAAATAAAAAAAATAATTAATTTTATAATAATATTAAGAAGAAATTTAGAATTGTTGAGATTTTTTTTAAAAATAAAAATAGACAGTTGAACCATTAACATTTAACATTAATTAATTATTAATTAGTTAACCATTAACAATATATGATTGTTTGGTACCGTGAAACCCAAAATTAAAAAAAAAAAAAAAAAAAAAAAAAAGGAAGAAGAAGAAGAAAAAGACAGAAAATAGCCCCACCACATATATGATAATGGAGTAGTAGGTGGCTCCTTGGCAATGACCAAGAAAATTCACCATCACATATATGATAGATAAGTCAATGGGAGTATTTTTGTAATAAAAAGTAGCTGAATAGACATTTTTTTAAGTTTTTTTTTTTTTTTTGCTAAAGGTACAAATAGTACCCTATTCAGTGAGCCCTTAATTTTTTTTTTTTAATTTCATTAGACCCTTAACATTTCTAAAATGATACATATAAAATTCTCCGTCCATAATTTAAAATTTTTGTCAAGTGATATTAAAAATAAAAAATTAATATCTATGCACCTACGTATTAATTTTTTATTTTTGTATAAATATTTTTAAAACTATTTAGAGAAAATCTAATATTTATGAAATTCAAAGTTAATAAAATAAATAAATAAATTAAAATATTACAAATTTAATTTAATATAAAATGACTCTTTAGTCCTTATACATTAAAATATAATTTATAAAAAAAATTCTTATATAAAATATTAAAATATTATTATATTTCATGTAATATAATTATTTTGATTTTTTTTATACATAATTATTGAGAAAAATTATATACTCATTACAATTTGTTATTAATTTATTAAAATTACATTAAAAAAAATTTATATAAATGTAAAAATTTGCATTTATTTTGATCAGTTTATTATATCTAATTACTTTTAATTCTTAAAAAATTATTTTTTCATATCAATATAATGCACAAGTAATAAGACTTACCTGCTATATCAAATTTTTTTAATTTATATTTAATAAAATATAGAGAGAGGATTTTACATGTGCTATTTTAAAAAGGTCGAGGGTCTAATAGGATAAAAAAAAAAAATATTAAGACTAAAAGAGACAGTCTATTTATACCTTTGACTTTTTTTTTTTCTTGTATTTTTATAATATTTTTTCAACCCAAAAAGAAAACCTAACCATATTATTATACAAAGAAACAACAATTAACTCACAATTATATTCCTCTCAAAAAAAAAAACCTCACAATTATATAAACACAGATACTACTTATTCAAACCCAACCTTAATTACCGAAGGAATACACAAATTCTCATCTCCATGGATAGGCGCTTGCGCAGCTTAGAAGGCATAAGAGGCAGCAGATCTACATCTATTGATGATCTCCTCGATGAACTACTGATTCATATCCTAATCAGGCTCCCACTAAAGTTGGTTCATCACTGTAAATCCGTTTCGAAACGTTTCTTGTCTTTGATTTCTAGCGCTCACTTTGCTTGCCAATACGAAACTAGTTACAAAGAATCTTTTATTCTTCATTATATTAAGCAAAATCATCTGTTTGGGGAGATCGATATAGCCACCAAAAGACCACCATTCAATTCCCTTAATTTTTGCTTTAATTCTCTTCCTGAACAAACAAAACATATTCGGTTAGAAGGATCTTGCAATGGGTTTTTGTTGTTTAGAGCAAATTTGATAGGTGAGAAAACTCTTAATTACTTCATCTATAACCCACTCACTAAGCAATCTATTATTATTCGTCCTGTTCCTTCAAACCTCATGAATCACCGTTCCAATGTTCGTGTTGGATTCGTGTGTGATAATTATAATTATCTTAATCCAATTAAAACTACCCCAACATTCAAAGTATTACTAATTCCTCGTCGCGAAGGTAATGTTAAGATTTGCTCTTTTTCTTCAAAGAAAAGAGTTTGGATTGCTTTTGACATTCGATTCCCACAAGCATATGGAAATATTTGTAGATGGATTCGGGTTTCGAATGTGGTAGTTTACAATGGAATATTTCATTGGTGTTCTTCCCATGGGATTTTTGCATATGATCTAAATAATAAACCCAATCAATTTGAGTTGATTGATATGCCTAAAACCTTGAATCGCTTAGATAGAATGTGTCTTGGTATGAACCAAGGGCACATACTAATTGGTTCATTTTCTGCAGCCACTATTGATGTCAATACTGATCATAATCATAGTGTTCTAAAGGTGTGGGAAATTAAGGACTATAACAATCGTGTATGGTGTTTTAAGTGCCAGATTGTTTGCAAAGATATCTTCAAGGAAATAACTCCATATCCTTCTTCCAATATCAATGTAGGTTTCAGCGAAATCAATGGCGATATTGCATATATTTCTATCAAATCGAAGAATAATCTTATAATCTTATGCTATAACATGAAGACTCAAGTGATAGAATCGATGTATCAAGTAAAGAATTGCAGCTCCATGTCCTCTTATAGTACATTTGTTCTTCCTTATTTCTAATTTATATATATAGTCATGTTGCATTTAAGTTTTTATTTATTTAAGTTACTTAAGGAAAAAATTTTCTGTCCCTGTGTGTATATATGTATTTATAAAAATAAAAAAAGTTACTGAAAGAAAATTTGATTTGGTTTAAGATTTTTATTCTACTGTTATATACATTTAATTAATGTTGCATTTTCTCTGTTGTTTTATATACAGTTGAAACAGCTAAAATTTCACCAATATTCATATTTTCACACGTTATAATAGAACATGAGGCATGGAGTAATAACTTTTAAATCTTTACTTTAGTGTAGCTAAAAGCTAACTAGTTAGAAAATCTTTTCAGCATTGCTAATAAAAAATATTTTATTGAAAATATTAACTAAATATTAATTAGAGGTTGTTAACATTTATTTTTATTCTTTTCGGTAATTTTCATATGTTCTAATTATAAAAATTTCAAAACAATTAAATAGAGCTCCTAAAATAATATTTTTTTGAAAAAAAAATTAACTCCATATTCAAATATTATGAATATATAAGTATGTTTGAACTTTGAACAAATAAATCCACTTATTATTATTATTATATTCTGTTAATTAATTGAGTATTGAAATTGAAGGTAAATATATATTGTCCTCTAAAAGAAGCAAAATGATATGTTTCGCAAATATTAATGTTAAAAGTTTGGGTTATGTATTATATTCTTTTAATTAATTTTATCAATTTTTAGTATTGAAATTGAAGGTAAATATATATTTTTTCCTCTAAATGCAGCAAATGATAAGTCTTGTTTAGTTGTGAAAATAAAATATATTTTTCAAAAAATTATTTCAAGAAAATAGAAAACTAGAATTTGATATTTAGTTATCAAAATTTTTTAAATGAAAAATTAGAAAATAATTTTCTAAAATTACACTATATTATTGAAAATTATTTTATGATATTTTCTATTCTCTTTTAAAATAAAAGATTATAGAAAATAATAGTTATATATTTAATATAAAAAAGAATGTTAGAAATAAAAAATAAAAATGAAGAAATATAGAAAATTTTAAATGAAAATGAATCTTAACGTATTTTTTTATTTTCTAATTTTCAATTTGGAAAATAAAAATATTGGGAAATGAAAAAAAAAAAAAACTAAAAAGGAAAATAGAAAAGGTTTTGCAAATATTAATGTTAAAAATTTAGGTTATATCACTTAAGTATACAATATTAAATTCTAATAGAAATGCTAAATGATTAGGCGAAATAAATCTCATTAACTAAATAAACTTAATCTATATATATTTTTTATATTAATATTCAAAATTATTAATTAAATTTTGATGATAATAATAATAATAATAATTTATGAATGTTAAGATATTTTAAGAAAATACACAATTAAATAAAAAAATATAATCGAAACTGTGCAAAACATTAGCCTATTAGTGACACATATAATCTCACCCAATAATCTTAATCAAATAAAAACTTTATGTCAAAAAAAAAAAAACAAAAACAAAAACAGAGATAAAATTTCAAATAATTATAATCACAAAAATAATAATAATATGCAAATAATTAAATTTCAAATCGACCCTATATATACATGTACAAAATACGCAGCCGCAAGCAACACAAAACCTAATTGTAATCAACCATGGATAGCTCCGGCAAAAGAGACAGATCAAGATCCAGTGCTCTCTCCTTTGATGATCTGATCGATGAACTATTGACGGAGATCCTAATCAGACTCCCACCAGACTCTGTTCACCGCTGCAAGTCTGTTTCAAAGCGTTTGTTGTCTCTAATTTCTAGTCCTCAATTTAATCGCCAATGCATACTTCGCCGACCAATTGTGTGCGAAGAAGCCATAATTTTTCAAAGATGTAAATTCTCCGGCGGCAAATATATAACAGATGTAGAAGCAATAGCCACTCCAAAAAGATCTCCGCCATCTAATTCCATCAAATTTCCTCTCCCTTCTCTGCATATACAATCAACAACTTTAAAATTGGTTGGATGTTGCAATGGATTGGTGTTACTTCAACTATATTGATATTATTGATATAAATGTTTCGCAACTTGACGATTATAGAAACTCTTTATGGAGTTTGAAGTACAAGATTTGTTTCAGGAATATCATGTCTGAAATTCCTTGGAATGATCTCAAGATCAAAATTGGAAGTTATTGGAAGAAACAACGTCTTTCGATTCCAAGAATGAAAGGAAACCACTCAGTATTTCCTCATGCTTGCGGAATAATGGAGTACGTATCGTCCCACGCTTCCTGGGCTTCAGTGAAATGGATAGTGACATTGCATATATTAAAGTGGAACCGCAAGTTATTCTCTCTTATAACATGAAGACTAATGTGCTGCAAAAGGTCTTTGATCTTGGACATCTTGGGTGCGAAAGAGGTTGCAAGAACCATTCTATATTTCCCTTTGTTCTTCCCTGGTGGCCAAAATTTTCAAATCCTGATCTCAAACCAAAGGCAACCTAACCACTGATTATTATGCATGCTATCTTTTGTTTTCCTCTTAGTTTGGTTTAATTCAACATTGTTATTACTTTGGTTTGATATTTTAATTTTTCCACTTTTATTTGTTCTATTTCTATTTTCAATATTGTTTTTCCAATTCTTTGATATTGCAACACTTGTTAGCGTAACTATATCAATGTCAGAAATAATAAATCTTTTTTTTTTTTTTGAGGTACCAAATCCTTACTGACTTCTTCCAATTTATTAACTTTTCTTATTTAATTTTATAAGTGTTGTAAATCGACTTATTAATAAGAAAAAATAGGAAATACGTAGAGAGTAAATATATTCAAACTCTCATAAATTCCCTTTTATATATAAGAATAACTAAAGGATGTTAATATGCCTTGTTAAAATGAAAAAAAATATAACTAAGAAAAATAGTATAATTCATGCGCTATCATTACTAAAATAACATTATAC
Source organism: Vernicia montana (assembly GCA_949750685.1). NCBI lineage: Eukaryota > Viridiplantae > Streptophyta > Magnoliopsida > Malpighiales > Euphorbiaceae > Vernicia > Vernicia montana. The sequence continues at coordinate 9,221 of CATKHJ011194082.1, read as the reverse complement.
TATAATCACTCTAAAATACATATTCAATGATGTTTAAGTAATATCAACATTTAATAATTTATTTATAACAATAAGCTAATTTTTCACCAACATTTTTTGTTATGTTGGTTTATGAGTTATTCATTGAGAAATTCTTCAATAGACTATATGTCCAATGTAATCTTCAATAGCCCTCTCTTTGTTCACCAATGTAATCTTCACCGACCCATACCCATCTACCAAGAATCTTTAATCTTTCAATGTTTTATAACAGTAAAGATGTGTTTGGGACGATCGATATAGTCTCCTCCAAAACTGCACCGTTTAATTCCCTCAAGGTTTGTTTCAATTTCCTGCCTGCTAAACATATGAAAGAAGTTCGGTTGATAATGGGATTTTGTTATTGAAAGCACGTTTTATAAATGAAAAAAACTCTTTATTGCATTTATAATGCACTCACTAAACAATCTGTTTCCAATAATTCCAAATAAACCTAATCAATTGGACTTTATTGATCTGCCTAAAGGCATCGATAAAGAATATAAATTGTATCCATATCCATCATTATGCCTCGTAGCGAGCCAAGAGCACTTACTGCTTAGTTACTTCAACAAAACTAGTGATCATAAGCTAGTGGTGTTGGAACTTGAGGATTATAACACCTCTTTATGGTGTTTGAAGCACCAAATTCTTTTGGAGGATATATTGTTGAAAATTCCTTCTAATGTCAAAATCACAACAAATATTATGCAAGGTTTCAATGGCAACATTGTTTGTCTTGGGATTGGTGACCCATATCAAGTCTTTACTTGATGTATAACATGAATTTGGCAAAAAAAAAAAAAAATAAATAAATAAATTATATAACATGAAGACTAAGGGGGCGTTTGGTATCACTTTGATTTTTTATTTTTTCAAATTTCAAAAAAATAAGTATTAAAAACTATCTTTAAAAAAATTATTATTTTTTATTTCTTTCATATTTATCAGAAACATTTTGAAAATAGAAAATAGAAAACTAAAAATAACAAATTCTGATTTTCAAAATTTTATTTTTATTTTTAAAAAACAGAAAATAAAAAATAATACCGAACGGATCCTGAATTGCTAGATATTGTGTCTGGTGCCCATTATTTACTTTCCTTTTGTTTTCCCCATTGATGGAATAATACCAAGGAGTGATTATATTATGATATCTTTTGTTTTCCCTTAGTTTGGAAGAAGACATGGTTTAATTTAAAATTGTTATAATTTGATTTGATATTTTAATTTTTCACTTTTATTTGTATTATTTCTATGTAAAAATAATTATACCTATAACTACTAAATTTTTATCAAACAATTAACATTTATTAGCTATCGAATTATGAACAACAACTATATCAGTTATTACGAATAGTTAAACCAAATCGCCTTGTAACTAGATCTCAACCAAACGCCCTCTAACTGGATCTCATAGTTGAAATTTAGGACTTGTGAAACCACTCTCTGTTGAAAAAAAATTAAAAAAAATAAAAAACCTACCATCACAGATAAACGTCAAAATGAAGAAGGCCCAAATACATGGACCAATCCCTGGTCCCATACTTACAAAGCCTCATCTAAAGCAAATTACTTTACTTTCCTTCAATTTCTTACTTGACAAGCAAATGAATAAACCTTTCCCAAGGTATTGTATTTGTACTATTGTTGATATTCATTGAAGACTTTGAATTCTTCAATTGTTCATTTAATAATAGAGAACTCATCAAGTCTCGGATTTGGATTTGTTAATCGCTTAATTTCTATGAAAATGAAATGACAAAGACAAATATAGCTAGTTTAGTACTCTCTAGCTGACTTTGAAATGCTATAAGAATACGTGTTAGTTCATTGTACATTCCAAAACCACCATGGCTTGAGCAATTCCCTGCGTATGCTAAATGTTTAATCCTCCTTGAATATTTTCGCTTATCTTCTTATTAGGTATGCCCATTAATTAATCCAAATATTTATAAATAATTAACTTCTTTGAGAGAGATAATTTCCTTTCTGTGTGCGTTTAAAATCATTCTAATGCATGAAAGGGTAGAGTCGTAAAGAGAAAGAGAGAAAGGAGAGAATAATCATGGAATTAAGGACAACAATATTGTTATGTGAATCAGCAATGAGAGGCTGTGTGACAACATTAAACACATTGATCCAAAAAGATCAACTCATTCTTAATGAAGTTTCACTTACCCCTTTCACTGAAACACCTTTACACATATCAGCTTTTGCTTGGCCATCTTGATATCACCATAGCTATTCTTGAAAGATGTCCTAAAATGGTCTCAGAGTCCGACTCTTTCAAAAGATCACCTCTTCACTTAGCTTCCGCCGAGGGCCATATTGAGATCATCAAAGCTTTGCTATGTTATGATAAAGATAATTTTTGTTTATTGGCTTGTGATCAAGATGATAGAATTCCTCTTCACTTTGCTGCCATGAGAGGCAGAGTTGAAGCTATTCAAGAATTGGTTAATGCAAGTTCTGAATCAATTTTGGAGCTTCTTGATGGAGATACAGTGTTACACCTTTGTGTAAAATATAATCATTTGGATGCTTTGAAGTTATTAGTGACATTGATCAATGATAATGATCAGTTTATCAATTTGGGAAATCGAGATGGCAATACCATCTTGCATTTAGCTGCTATAAAAAACCAATCGGAGGTAACCATTAAACTTTTTAGCCTATAATTACTCTTGAAGTTTATTCTCAATTTTGACAAGAATTTTTTTTTTAAAATACTAGGATGGGAGAATATCACACTAGACTACTAACCTTTTCTTTTAACATCTTACCAAATTAGTAACAACTATTTATGGTTTGGGAGACTCCAATTTAAAACATCTTACTATCCCACACTTTTAAAGGAGATGAGAAGACCAATCAGACCATACCTGATTGACCTAGTGTTTTTTTTTTTTTTAATATTGAATAGGTAGTTATATATGTTATGGAGAAAGCGATTGGTCCTGAAATATCATTAGAAAATGATTGATGAATTATTGTTTGACATTATTATTTGTCTCATTATTGATCATATATTGGTTGGTTGTTTTGGTTCTTGTTAAGCCATTTAAATCAGCTAGTTCAAAAAAGGTATTAATTAAAAATCTTTTTAATGAATTTTAGTTTTATTTTATTTTTAACCGATTAATAGTTGTAAATTGAGTTCTTCATTCAGAATGTTTTGTAAGATTGAAGACAAAATAAATTGCAACATTTTCTTTTGTTATTTGGATGAGCTGCAAGAGTACTCTCCTCTCATGAATCTCCAATCTCTGCCCAAACAGGAATCTAAAACCTCATAACAATGATCCTAAAGTACCTTTTGTAATCAGGATTGGATGTCCGGCCCATTGGAGAGGAATTGCAACAATTTTTACCATTTCTTTATTATTATTATTATTAATTGTGCCTCAATTGGGTTTGAACTCGCAATTTCAAAGTTCTGCAGATGACTACCTACTGTGTCATTTAGCTAAAGCTCGTCAGTACAATCTTTAATTAGCATATGATTATTTTCAAACCCAATATAGTTAATAATTTTGTTCTTAATTTGTGCAGACTATAAGGTACTTGCTTTCATTACCTGAAGTAAAAGAAAGAATAAATGCAATAAATGGAAAAGGATTGACAGCCTTGGATATGATAGAGCAATGCCAATGTCCAACAGACTTCAAAAGTCAAAAATTCGAGAAAATTTATGAAAGCTGGAGGTAAAAGGGCAGTAGAGCTAAGCAACAATAATAATAATCTTCCACCACAACCACAAGCCATTTTTAGTGATAAAAAATTCACATCAAAACCAAAAAAAATCACTGTTTGAGAAATGCATGAAACAATTACAATACAATGTAGAGGATATAAGAGGATCATTAATGATAGTAGCTACTGTAATTGAAACAATGACTTTCCAAGCTGCAATGAACCCACCTGGTGGTGTTTGGCAACAGGAAACAAATATATATGAAGCTGGGACTGCTGTTTTAGCCTATGCGTATCCACAAACATATATTTATTACTTGACTTGTACTAGTATTGCTTTTGCTGCTTCTCTTGGTGTTATAGTTTTGATAGTTGGTGGATTTCCTCTCAGAAATAAATTCTGCCTTTGGCTTTTAGCCCAAGCAATAGGTTTCACGCTATCGTTTTTGACCGTCAGCTATATTTTTGGTATGTTATTTGTGAGTCCATCAAGATATAGAGCTAAACTGGCGAAGATGGATTTCAAAATTATTTATGTTTTGCTTGGGGTGGTTTCGGTGGCTGGATTAATTGAATCAATTCGCTTGTATGGACTATAAAGAAGCTGCGTAAGTTCTGGCAGAAGATGAGGAACAAGAACAGAGTACATGAACATCAAACAGCTGATTTGGTATTGGATGGACTTTGTATAATATTCTTCAGCAGTGTGAGATTAAAAAAATAATATCGATCTTTTTTTTATAAAATTTCAGTTTGTAGGAATTTCTTACGAATTTAGATATGTTTGTGGGTCTAACTAAGTCTTAATTTATGAAGAAAATTATATGTCAGCCGACTAGGCCCGTGGAAAATTTAACGGAAATATTATTAATTTTTAGAGCTTGTGATTATATGATGCCTAATTTGCTCTCTTCCCCCTAATAATTAGTTTTTGAGGTGAGTTATTTCGAAACATTTGTGGATTGGTTTTGGTATTTAAATTGAGGAAAATTATTGCATATACTGAGTGTATACACCTTCAATGAGAATATAACACATGGATTAAAAAATAGTATCAGTATCTTTTCACTTAATAAAAAAAGACAAAACAGTCATATTGGTTAAAATATCTCATCACTTATTAATTTGCTGTATGAGATAAACTTATTCACCTAGTGTAGATAAGAATTTTCCTTTATTCCAAGCCCAATAATATATCAAGTGTAATTAGATATAATCAATTTAAGTGTATTAACATTTTCTGCTTTGATAATATCACCATCCAATTTTTTAATCTAATAAGTAATTTAGAAATTTTATCAAAATTTTAATCTAACAAGTAAGTTATTGTGAAATATCTTACGAGTTTACTCATTTAAATCCTAGGTAGAATCTAATTAACAAAAAAAATACCTATATTTTGTTAAAATTTCAATTTGTAAACTAATTAGTTTTTGATTTAATAGTATTGGAGTATTTTTACACCTAAAAAATTTTAGAGTTAGAATTTCAATCGAAACCAAATTTACCAAAAAAAAAAAAAAATAAATTCAGTTTGTAGCAATGGCAATATTTTAAGTGTCTCTCCCACAAAAAGATAATTAGTTTTTGAGGTGATTTCTTTGATTTGAAACATTTGTGGATTGGTTTGGTATCTAATTAGACATTTTTTTTTATATGGTATTTAGTTAGACTTGATTATGGGGTTTGGAACAAATTCGGAAATGTATTATTAATTCCTGATAGAATATATATGGTAAGGTATACAAGGCAATCCAATCTTGCAAGAATACTTTGCTGAAGAAGGAAGATAATTATAATATGATTATTAATTAATCAGAACATGGAAAACTTAGACGGTTATAAGAAAAGAAGCAAACCCTTCAGCAAAGGTAAAATACCAATATTTTAAGTCTCTCCCCCACAAAAGATAATTAGTTTTTGAGGTGATTTCTTTGATTTGAAATATTTGTGGATTGGTTTTGGTATCTAACTAAACTTGATTATGGGGTTTGGAACAAATTCGGAAATGTATATTCCTCATAGTATATCTATGTATTGGTAAAGGTATCCAAATAAGCTATATAAAATAGGGAATCCATGTATTCTGATAGTATATCAATATATTGTTATTATATATATAAAATAACAATCAGAACATAAATTAATATTATAAAATTATATGAATCTTTTGCACATACATTCAGTCAGATGGAGATGGAGATAATCAGGATTCATGATCATGAAGAAGAAGATACAACAAGATTGTATGAAGCAGCAATAAGGGGTTGTGTGGAAACCCTAAACATATTAATCGAAAAAGACCCACTTATACTTAACAAAGTTTCACTCACCTCTTTCTCTGAAACACCTTTACATGTATCTTCTCTTCTTGGCCACCTTCACTTCACCAAAGCTCTTCTAACTCGAAACCCTAAAATGGCCACAAAGTTGGATTCAGCTAAACGCTCTCCACTTCACCTGGCTTCTGCTGAGGGCCATACTGAGATTGTGAAAGCGTTGTTAAGTAGTATAAGAAAAGATGTTTGCTTGGTTCGTGATAGAGATGGTAGAATTGCCCTTCACTTTGCTGCTATGAGAGGTAATGTTGAGGCTATTAAAGAACTGGTAAGTGCATGTCCTGAGTCCATTTCTGAGCTGCTAGATGGAGATACAGTTCTACACTTGTGTGTGAAATATAATCAATTGGAGGCTTTGAAACTCTTGATGAAATTGGTAAAGGATGATGAGCTTATTAACAAAGGAAATGATCAAGATGGCAACACTATCTTGCATTTGGCTCTCATACTCAAGCAATTAGAGGTAAACTTAATTTCTTCTTATGCATAAATAGTTAAATCTGAATAAAACTAAAAGGCGGTAAAATTACAAATTGGAATTCCAATTATAACTTATTTAACCAAAGTAAATCTTGTATACACACAGTATATACATCCGTCAAATGTGATAATAATTAATAATACATGAAAAAAAAAAAAAGGGATTTTGGAGTCTTCTTTAAGTTAGCTAAAACAAATTGTGTATTTAAAAAATGCATAGGTAAAATTCAATTAAATGAATAGTTCCTAAAATTACAGGCTTACAGCTACATATTATATAATTATATATGCAGATAATAGATTACATAGTTTCAGAAGCAAGAGTAAGAGCAGAGATAAACACCTTAAACAAAATGGGTCTCACGGCTCTGGATTTGATAGAGTGTTGTCCAAGAGACTACAAAACCCCTGAAATTCGAAACATTTTAATGGAATGTGGAGCCACAAGAGCCATCAATAAGCCAAACAGTAGTAGCATTAGTAGTCTCCCACGGCCACCAGCAGCAGCAGAAACATGGTTGAGAAAATTAAAGAAATATTTAGATAGACATGGTAATTGGATAGAAGAAACTCGAGGCACTTTACTAACAGTGGCTACTTTAATCGCCGGCGTTAATTTCCAAGTAGTAATGAATCCACCAGGAGGTGTTTGGCAAGCAGATACCGACAACAACACAAGTAGTTATTGCAGTGAAGAGTCATTATGTTTAGCTGGAACTGCAGTTTTTGGCTCTGCATATCCAAATGAATACGGTATTTTCATGATTTATAACAGTATTGCTTTTGTGGCTTCTCTTATTGTCATCTTCTTGATCATCAGTGGATTCCCTCTTGAAAATAAAATTTTCATTTGGGTTTTGACTGTAGCCATGTCTGCTACTGTACCATCTATGGCAATTACTTATATAGTCTCCATAGACATGGTGACCCCAAATAATCTTCTAAAGCAATTTTATTGGGTGAAGAAGACATCTTTGTTTGTTTTGCTTGGGATGGTTTCCTTCGTTTGTGCTATTCATATATTTCGTTTTCTCATCTGGGCATCAACCAAATCAAGAAGTCGAAGCCAAATTTGGTGAAGAAGCAGCCAAATCAAGAAGTCGAAGCCAAATTTGGTGAAGAAGCAGCAAGTTCAAGTTTGCAACAGAACAAGAGATAGATGCAGGGGATTTGTTAGTCTTCTTTTTCTTTTCCTTTCACCAAAATAATAAGTTATTTAATAATCTGTGTTTTGTTTGCTTTCTTAATTTCTATCTGTACTGTTGTTAACATGGATAAACATTGCGTATCATATAATTGAATTTAAAATTAATAATTGAAATTTTAAAAAAATTTAAATATACAAAGATAAATTTGAATTTAACAACATTTAAATATTACGTAAGTTTAAAAATGTGTCCAACATAAAAAAAATCTTAAAAAATACGCAAAAAAAAAAAAAAAAAAAAGGAAATGTTGTCGTTTAATATGGATCTAACCCACGTCGTTTAGTGAATGCTAGCTCATCAAAACTATGCAGAGCAAAACAACCACTATCTCAATAAATTACTAAAATCCCACGACAAATAGAGAGTTGACCCTCTTGATAATTGAAATAAGAAAGGAAATTAAAGGAAAATAGGGTGGGATAGTTATTTGTTGTTTACGAGTTTAATTAGTTTAAACAATAAATAATATTAAGTGATTAATTATTTTTTTAAATTTGTATCTCGTTTTTTTTTAATTAAAAGAATAAAAAAAATTTCTTATTTATTATTAAAAATAATTTTTTAATAATATTATTTTACTTTTAATAACTAATTTTTTTCTTATTCCTTAAACTTTCAAATAAAAAATATTTAGTAATTATTATTATTTTTAAATTATTATTTTTTTCTTATCTCATATATTAAAGATTATTTTTCCTTTCTCATCCAAAAAAACTCCCAAAGAAGGAAGCGGAGAACAACTCACCAATACCCACTGAATAAGAAACCAACCAAATTTCCACAGTAAATTACATCAAATGCCACTTTACTTTAAGGAAAAAGACAACAAACCCATGATTTTTCTTTATGGCTATCTTTGGGCTAAGGGGCATTGAAGTAAAATCAATTGGGAAATCATTGTTTTAAATCAATTTGAAAATTTGATTTCCTATGGCTATTAATGTTAATAACAAATAATATGACCGTAATTTATAAATAGCCATCCAACCAAAAAAACTCTTTTGGCAATATCATTCATTGTTAACACCAAAAAGTTTTTTTTTCTCTTTTTATTTATTTATTATTATTATAGGAAAGAAAAAGAAAAGGAAAAAAATAACATTTTCAAAAAATAACGGTAAATTATATTATGGATCCAGGTTCATGTAGCATTGTAAACTAAGAGGAGACCAATTATAATTAAGGAGAAAAAAAAAGGAGACTAATTGTATTTAAAGAGAAAAAATGAGAAAGAACCACTAAATTACCAATTATAAAAATCACGTTTTTCTTTTTTGCTGGATAATAATTATATGGGTAATAATAAAAATAAATACTATTTTTTTAAAAAAAAATACGATTTTTTTATGAGTTTCTAATTTTGGTAATTATAATTTCAACAAATTTCTATTAAATACGGATTGATAAATTTATATGACAAAATTAGAAGTAATTTAACCTCAAAATTTAAATTACAGAAATTTAAAATTATTTTTTAAAA